>JAIUZE010015428.1:0-37141 GCA_022085475.1 Heliosperma pusillum
CGTGGCTCAACGAGGGCTCTTGGATCTAAATGATCCAATGGTCCTAATTGATAGGACCGTACTCACCTAAGAAGCTAGACTCACCGGATGCTCACTCTATATAGAAATTGCATCCAGTGAGTCCGCATATCTTAGGTGAGTACGTCTCGCGATTCTCTACCGTTAGATCTTACACAAATCAAGGGCTGAGATTAATACTTTATCAGACTATATAAACTCAAAATTAAACCTAGCAGCCTATTACTAAATCTGACTTTCTCTCTCTTGTCTCTCTTTATATTCACATTCTTCTCTAACCCTAAATTTTCCCCCAATTCTGGCATTTTCCAAACAAATTACAGTCGTTTTGCACGATTTTTTTGAAGATTACGATTCAATCAATTAATGTTGTTCATTTAAACTCTGATTTCTCATACTTCAATCGCTTATCTTCAATCAATTTCAGGTTAGTTCTAGTTTCTTTCGAAATTCTGATTCAATTACAACAAACGATTATTAATTTCGATTTTTTTAAATTGATGTTCAACTTAGAGCGTCGATTTTATCAATTCAATTAATTCACGACTCTAACAGTTAATCAATTCAAGCAATTCATGATTTTATCAATTCAAGATTGAATGAGTTCAATAATTGAAACAACTTAGTAAATCTACAATTTCAGGATCTTTCTATTTGTGCGACATAGTACGCAATAATTTTCTCTTCTATTTCCTATTAATCAGTAGAAGTTTACAAATTAATTGCATCAGTGTACTTATTTTCATGTGTTCTCAATTGTACGCTAATTGTCGTGACTTTGCTTTTCATTTCCTCGAATTTGTTATTTATTTTGTACTTTGTTGTTGTTGTTGTTGTTGTTGTTGTTGTTGTTGTTGTTGTTGTTGTTGTCGTCGTCGTCGTCGTCACAGTGTTACAGTTGAATTAGATGTTGTTGTCTATTGTTACAGTATTAATGTTACTGTAAAATCATTCCCAATTTGCAGTAACAACCATACTGCTCTATATTTAGTTGTTTTGTTAATGTTATATCTTGTTCAATTTCCACCATTGTTTTGTTTTTATGTTGCAGTATAGCTCTTAGTGTGGTTTCTATTCTAATCCTCATTCGTTGTTTTCGTAGTATATTTTTTCCTGCTGTCAATTCGTAGAGTAACTGTATTACAGTAACATAACTCACTCATTGCATCAACAATGTTTTTTATGTATTCTCATGTTAATGTTATATATATGTTGTTCTATTTCCACAACTCTTTTGTTTTTATATGAAAAATAGCCATATTTTCTTACAGAGTACACCCGTGTTAATCGACTCCATTCCACATCAATCGTACAACATGAATCAACCGTTCAACCACAACTTCTCGTTGTTCAATCTCCCGTGCCTAAAGGAAGCGAGGCGGTAACTAGAATACAACACATTGAAAATGCAGCAGTCAAAGAGGCTATGTGAATACGTCAAACAAATATCCAACTACGACTAGAGGACTTATTTTGTTCGCATTGGTGATGAAGTAACTTCAAAATCAACTAAACCAAGAAGTAATTAGATAATGTGATGATGTAATAATAAGATATCATTCAATAAATTGACATGGGAACAATGTAGTTCACATACAGGTGTATATTTTAAAAAGATTTATCAATGTTTAAATAACAACATTACTGTAACAGTATTGAGGCAATACAGTAACATTTTTTGTTCTCATCTAATTCCACATTATCTATAACATTAACATCTTAAGTTTTAAGTTTTAAGGTTTGTCATTTCCCTCTTTAAACCACGCCTAGAAAGGGTATCACCCGGCTCTTCTTAAGACTTAGTTTTGTGTTTTTGCACGATGACCGTGTCTAAGGGAAAGAGTTTAGGGTTATATTAGGCGTTTCCGCGAGCGGTAACGCCTAATCCAACCCTAGACCCTTTTTCGTTTCGTTTTAGGAGCGACATTCCCTTCTTTTAGCCCCATCTACGTGTAACCGCACAGGTGTTATTGTAACTTATAAACTGTAAATGTGTTACGGTAACATTTGATTTGTCCAAGTTAGTAAGACATATGTAGTGAACAAATATTACCATAAATTAGACCTATTAGCCCACACAAATTTTTAATAATCATTTGCACTATTTATCAATTAACACAAGGGTTTTCATTAATAAAAGAATTTACAGTAACCCGACAAACGAACAATGCTTTAAACAAGCTACACAATCCCAAAAATTAACACCATTGTTAAATTTTTAGAGTTTTTTTTCTTCAGATCCGCCTTCGTTTCAATATGTCAGGAAACTTCTCCAACAACATTGTGATCAGCTAATAAACAGACCCGGCTTGCTCTTCAGTGTGATTAGCTACATACTGACTACATCTCCCATTTTATGCAACCTATTAATAATGTAACAATGATATAGTAATAAAGGTACAGTAACTGTAAATTGTTGACAGATATTGTACAAAAAATCTTTTTCGACAAAGGAAAATTCATATAAAAAAAGAATAACTTAAACAATTTATAATACTACAATTGATAGGATGATGTCAGACAAATTTTGTAAATTCATTTGAAGGACCAATCCATACCATAAACTAACAACATAAAAACAAAAGAGGATTAACAGCAACAAAGACACTTTACCAGTGTCACAGTAACAAGTTTTCAGTTTCAATTGTTCGTGAGTCCTAAATATAGTACACACAAATATTCATTTATAAAATATACAACTTAAACTAGGTGTGATATTAAAATATTTAATGGACGATGTTACAACAAAATGATATTATAATATTGAATTAATGATGTTACAGTAACTACCTATTACTGTAATACAACTACACTAATTACATAAAGATTAACACAATTCATACGAACTGTAGTAATAAAGTGAACAAAATAAAAATGAGCATTAATTACTTAGTTTCCACAAATCATTAACCCTAAATTTTAGGCGAAAACTAAAACATGAAGAAACACGAAAATCAATAACGAGCAAAACAAAATCTAACATCAATTTACTCATTTTCTACGACTCATTAACCTAATTTTTTTTTTTGCAAAAACTCATTAACGATATTACAGTAATAATATTACAGTAACAATATTACGGTAACATCATTTATGAGTTTATTACAATGTTATGCAATCAAATTTAATTGGAAAAAACACACAAGAATATACAATGTTATAACATGCAGTGTTTTAAGTTCATCTCTGTCATGCAGTAATAATGTTACAGTAACTTTATTACAGTAACATGTCTCGAGTATGTTACGAAAGCTAATCATCGCATTTATCCTAATTTTCACGAAAACAAGTACAATTCAAAACCCTAACTTTTCGCACAAAAACTGCAATCGACAGCCAAAATATGAACACAAACAAATCAAACATAGTTTTTTGACGAAAAATCAATTACACAATTTGAGCGAAACATGAACCCTAACTTTTTGTTGAAAGCGAGATCTAAATTAAATAGAAATAAACTAACAATTAAATGATATCAATCAAGAACAACAAGAACACGAGCGACAACAACATCAATCAATCAATAACATTAATCAATCAATAACATCAATCAAAACTTAATTTTACAAAAAATAGCGAAAAGTAACGATTATACCTCTTATTTATGTGAAAAAAACGGATGAAATCGAATCTTGACTATATTTTTTTGAAGATCTTCGTTTGATTTTGATGAGATTTCTCTGAAGTTTTAGAGTTTTTGGAAAGAAAGTTGCTTGAAAAAATTTCTCCTGTTTTATTGTTCAATAATCAACGACTGTAGTTATAAGAGAGAAAAAAAATTTAGAGAGAGAAATATTAAAGACAACAATGAGACTTGTGATGCTAGGGTTTAGTTTTTATATTACTTGTAGGTTGCTTGAGGGTGACGTGGCTCAACGAGGGCTCTTGGATCTTAATGATCCAATGGTCCTAATTGATAGGACCGTACTCACATAAGAAGCTAGATTCACCGGATGCTCACTCTATATATATATATATATATATATATAGGTGGGTTCAAATGAGTCCCCTTAGTATAATTGAGTCCTTGAGTCCTATTATACACCCTTGGATCTTTGAGTATGGATGGCTGAGATTTAATCCCAAAATATTATACTCTACTGTTTCCCATGCACAATCATTAATCATGCAAATACACATGTTCCCACGTTTGACATTCCCTCTCTGAAAACACATATTCCCACTTTACCGTATCTCTCCTCCTCTTCTCATTTTTCAGATTTTCTCTTCAAACTGTTCGTCTTCCTTACTCCATCTTCATCCTTACTCCATTTTCATCCATAATTCATCCATATTTATCCATTATAGAGAGTTCAACTTGCTATCTTCATCCTTAATCTCCGGTACATTCATCCCTATTTATCCATATTGTAGTTTTGCATTATTTTTCTTTTTATTAACCAAGTTGAATTTGTTTCGTGTGGTTTTATCATTGTTCGTTTAATTTATTTCGCTATTTTTGAATTTTAATAAGTTGAACCTGTATCGCCATTTTCTCAGAAGTTTATCAAATTTACTGTATAATGCGTTTCTCCCTTTTTTTGTGTTTCTCCCAATTGCATTACTTGTAATTTAATTGCCCGATATATTTGTAATTGTACATGAAACTTTAAAGTTTGTTATTTGTAACTTTAAACCTGTTTAGTGTAACTCTAGATTTGTGTATTGTAACTGAATTCTGTAGTCCACATTATAATTTTGAATGTTTTTATGAATTTGAAGTTGTGTCGTGTCCTACATGAAACTTTAAAGGTTTTTTTTGTAACTTTAAGCATGTATATTGTAACTTAAGCATATAGATGTCTGCTTGTAACTTTAAGCATGTATATTGTAACTCTAACTAGTATTTATGAAACTTTAGTTACTCAAGGAAAGAAGTGTGTTGTTGACTGCTGTTGTGTCTTGTATACTGTAACTCTAACTAGTTTTTATGAAACTCTAACTACAATTTATGAATCTTTAGTCTATATAGTCTGTAACTCTAATTATTATTTATGAAACTGTTGTTGAATGTTTTTATGAAACTCTAACTAGTTTTTATGAAACTCTAACTACAATTTATGAAACTCTAACTACAATTTATGAAACTCTAACTAGTTTTTATGAAACTCTAACAACAATTTAGGAAACTTTGATTTTTGTGTCTTACCTATCAGATGGCTGGTGAAGGTGATGGCGTAGAAGTTAGTATTGATCCTACCCCATCTATATTTGTCAAATGTCGACCTGGTAGGCTTCTGAAATTGATCTCTCAGCTTAACCATGCTCAGCGGGAAGCGGTGAAGCGCATTGGTTTTGGTGGGCTTCTTGATTTGAGACTAAAACATGTACCTGTTGAATACGTACATCTTTTTTTTGAAGCTTTTAATGACCTATCTCATATTTTTCGGGCATCTGATTCGAAGGAGTTTTTGGTGTCAAAATTTGATGTACATGACTGCTTCCTTTTACCTCTTGGTCACAAACCTCTTGATCTAGTTCCTACCGGTCGAAAGAAGGATCCCTTGGCGGAGGAAAAAAAGCAATTGAAGGATCGGTGGAGGAAGAGTTACAAATTGTCCAAACCTGGCGAACCTATACACTTAGGGAAGTTATTAACAGACCTTGAGAAAGACAAGGAAGGGGGTGACCAATTTTGCTGGCTTTTTGTGCTGTTTAGTATGTCTTCATTTCTGGCACCCACGACAAATAACACTGTCGACATGAAACTTCTTGGGGCAGTTGAAGATGTAGGTGTTATCAACGAGTACGACTGGTGTTCGTATGTTCTAGATGGTGTAGTAAGTGCTGCTTTTGTTGCTAGGAAGTCGCCGAGGTGTTTACGTGGTTGTATTCCTTTCCTTATGATTACATATTTTCAGAGGTTTGACTTCCGTGACGAGGCTCCTCATTATGACCTCCCGCTTATAAAGCACTGGGATGATGAGAGGATTGCCTCCAAGTTAAAGGGTGAGCTTGTTGGTGGCTGTTTAGGGCGACAGACTTGGTCGTCTGTCACGTACCCTCGTACCGGTGTTAGTTATACTCATCATAGCAAAGTTGTCGATAAGCAACTTCCCACTACATCTTCTAGAACCCCTCAATTAATGTTGGGCCCTTCGTCACGTTCAACGACCGACAAGAAGTTCATTCAAATCGAACTTCTGCCAGGTGTCGAAGATGACGCGGAGCTGGAAGCTAGAGCTGTTGATGTAAGTCAAGACTATGTAACCCTCACAATTTATAATTAGTCATTTATTAAACCACATTTCACTTCATTTATTAAACCACATTTCACTTCACGCTGAAATGGTAGGGTGTGCACGAGCTCTACCTAAAGATGCAACGGAATGCAATTGTTTTTCACGCATGGTATTCGGATTCAACCTCGAAGCTTAAACGTCTTACTACTCCACATATGGATCCGGCTGATATCGTACCGTCACAGCACACAAGAGAATTTTTTGAGGGTGAAGCGGTTCATAGGTACGTTGATGAAGTAATTGACATATCATGTCGGATGAAAGATTCTGTTGGCATAGCACCTGTATTTCATGAAGAGTCAGTTAGGCAGGATAATGAGGTGGATGATCGGGTTATAGATCGCCCATCAGATCTTGAGGAACAAAATGTTGACTGCCCCGTAGAGGCTTCAGGTTTGGAGATGGTGACTTCGGTGTTATATTCTACTGCTGAGATGGGTGAGATAGCTCGCGATATAAGTGTCGATGCTGCCGGAAGGGATGTAGTTGCGGTTGCAGCAAATGCTGATGATTTGTTAGGTACACAAACCGGTGGGGCTAATGTACTTTATTCTACTGTGGAAGTAGATGGCATACTGCGTGATTTGCAGGAGGCAGAGACAGGTTGTGAACCTGAATGTTTTGCGGGAAACGAAGCACCTATCTCAGCGACTGTCGTACATCATCCCTATTTGTTCCACTCTGACAGACCGCATTCCTGCATGGCTGTCGTCCCTGAAAATCTCGGCTGCTCCATTGATTGTGGGGCATCCGATCCGGATTATCTAATCGTCTCAGATGCCTTGTGCCGTAACAAGAGTATCTTCAAGGGTGTTTTAAGTCTGAGGATGCATGTATTGGATTACGTCTTTAACAAATCGTCCATATATAACAAACTGTTAGTCTACCGTATAAACTCATAACTCATTAAGAATTTTATTATACAGTAACTCTAATAAATATTCATGAAACACTAGTCAATATCTATTGTAACTCTAACAACTTTTAATGAAACTCCAACTGTCATTTATGAAACTTTATTCTATATACTGTAACTCTATTTATTATGAAACACTAACAACTTTTTATGAAACTCTAACTACAATTTATGAAACTTTAGTCTACACTGTAACTCTATTTATTATGATACTCTAACAACTTTTTATGAAACTCTAACTACAATTTATGAAACTTTATTCTATATATACTGTAACTCTATTAACTGTAACTCTAACTACAATGTATGAAACTTTATTCTACATATACTGTAACTCTATTTATTATTTATGAAACTCTATTCAATTTTAATTTATAATGGAACTCGAGCTTTGTTGTTTAGGGAACCTCTTGTATCTTACACTGGATTTCACTGCATTTCGCGTGACGACCTCTGATCTTTGGAACCTGGATCTCAGGTCTTAAACAATGTCATTGACTGCTGGTGTATTTTACTCAACCACCTCATGCATGAAAACACTGCACCAGTCCCAACATCCCGATGTTTCTTTGGACTTAGCCACACTGTACGTGTTTGTAATTTTAACAAACTTTGATATTTCTCCCTACGCAATCCTTCTTGTTAATACTATTTGTGGTACAGGGTCCTGTACTGGAAATTTGGAAAGCGCATAAAAAAGGGGAAGTGGTTGATGTCAGTAAAGAAATATTCACTTCGTGGGATATGTGGGTTGAAGAATGTATTGAGCCTTTTCGTCTTGACTCTGATTTGGTAGGTGTTACCAATTTTGTGAAGAATGTATTCACTATAATACAGTTTTGTGAAATATAATACAGTTTTGTGAAATCTATAACTTTAATAATGTTTTGGTGTAATTTTCACAGGTCCTCATCCCTATACTGCCTGGTGATGGTGATCATTACAGCTGTGCATGTATGAATTTTTTATCCCAGCAGATTGAATACCTTGACAACCGTCATTACGATGATGATTTTGACTCCCTGCCTTATGTCTCCATAGCACGTATCACAGTAAGTCATCACACACTATCGTTTTATATGTTTTTAAATTTTCTTTTTCTTCAAAAGAACTAATTACATATAATCACTGCAGGCTAAAGAAATGGGCAAGTACATGGTCTCTAAAGGGATATCTAAAGGCGACAGGGTTAGCGGGTTTAAAATTGTCAACGTTAAATTCAGATGGCAAGGTGTAGGCTACTCTTCCCAAGATTGTGGCATATACATGATGACTCACATGCTTCTTTATAACGGGACTCTTTTTTATTGCGGCTTAGGCAGTATGGATTCAGTGAACTTGTACAGAGCAGAGATTGCTGCTACGCTGCTATTGAGTGACATTAACAAGGATAGGAGGGTGTTATTGGCTGCTGTTGTTTCGTTCAAAGATGGTAAGATTAATCCTAGCGCAGGACCGAAGAAAATCGTGTCCAACAATGGTAAAAAAAAGAGGAACTGACAGTGACACAGGTCCTCCAGAAGAGAAGCGCCCACGGTTATATTATCTGATTCTGAACCCAAAACACCAGTGGCTACATCAGCTGCCCATTCTAACTCCATCATAAGCTTATCTGTTGTTAAGAGTCGCCCCCGTGGTGGGGGAGACGGTTTGGGTTGCACAATCGAATGCGGGTTAGCCGATGTAGCAATCCTTCTGGTTGCAAAACCTTTACGCAACAACCAGTTATTATATAAGGACGTCACATATTTACGGAAACACACAGCAGACTATTGTATCGTCGACGACATTGATTGTAACCCTAGGTACGGTAACATTTCTCTGTATATCATCTCTATATTTGACCTCAACATTAATAATTTATAATTACAGGGAATGCCTAGCAGATTATGGACGGAATGCTCGACTAACTAGGGATGACATAATGTCAATGCTACCTGAGGTGAAAATGTCCTCAAATGTAATCGAATGCTGGTCGAAGCTGCTGAATAAGATAGAATCAGATGAATACGAAGTGCCCAGAATGGCTTTCTTTGTTATAAGGCATACGATGAGCAATTCCTTGGCTAAAGTTGCATAATATCGTACTAAAGTTTCATAATATATGAATTAAAGTTACACAATTTCCTGTTGAAGTTAGAATTCAAACATTATTGTATATACTGTAACTCTATTTATGATGAAACTCTAACTACAATTTATGAAACTTTAGTCTATAATACTGTAATTCTATTTATTATGAAACTCTAACTACAATTTATGAAACTTTATTCTATAATACTGTAACTCTATTTATTATGAAACACTAACTAGTTTTTATGAAACTCTAACTACAATTTATGAAACTTTAGTTTATATATACTGTAACTATATTTATTATGAAACTCTAATTACTTACTATGAAACTCTAACTACAATTTATGAAACTTTAGTCCATATATACTGTAACTCTATTTATTATGAAACTCTAACTACTTTTTCTGAAACTCTAACTACAATTTATGAAACTTTAGTCTATATATATTGTAACTCTATTAACTGTAACAGTAACTATAATTTATGAAACTTATTTGCTGTTAAGAGTTTTAAAGTTCCATACTAACGTACTAAAGTTAAATTGATAATTAATATTATATATGCGGTCTCATTTTTAACGCCTGAAACGAATTTCGTAGGATGCGGTAATGCGCCTAAAGGACAGCAAAGATCAGTCAACCCCCAGCGATACCCAGATTGATAATCTTTTCATCATATGGGACATGTTTATCAAGGGATGTGGTCGTTCGTTTAACACGAACGCATAACTCTTTTTCATACCAGTTAATGTCGACGATCATTATGCGTGTGTATGTATCAATTTCAAATCAAAGACTATTGATCTCCTCGATAATCAATATTACCCGGCTTCCAAACAGTCCGACATCGTTGACGTGGCTATTATAATTGTAAGTTTGAATTTCTTTACTTTCCACTGCATTATATTATCAAATTTACAAATTCACTTCACAAATTTTGTTCATTTACCACCCTATAATAATGTATATGTAGGCTGAGGTGTTTAGCGACTACTTGGAGTCCAGGGGTCTGGGAAGGGCAGAAGAGGTCCCTATGTTTGAGAGACGTCAAATAAAATTAGCCTGGCAGGGTCCAAAAGCTAATATAGAGGAGTCCGGCGTATTCACCATGATGCATATATTACTATATGAGGGTGCGCCGTTCAATAGCGAAGACTTGATGAGGAAGATCACCCGCCGTTATCTGGTAATCCAACTTGCTGCAACACTTGTACTGGCGGACATGAACAAAAGCCGGAAAGATTTATTGGAGAAGGTGAATACATTTGTGGACGGAAAAGCTGATTTATGGAAAAAACTTTATGCTGCCAGAAAAGCGAACAAGATTACGTCCAAAAAATAAAAATCAGATCACTTGATGAGTCCAATGGACTTTGTATTCAACTTTCTTTTACTGTCTTCACATTATGGCTTACTCTTTATATATTTATTAAATTTTAATTTAAAATATGGATACCTAAGTATTTTTATCATTTAACTCTATGTAGGTAACTATAAATCTGAAATCTAACTATATACAAGGTTGACCTTTGAAACTAATTAACGAAACTCTAACAGTAGGTTGTGAAACTATTGTAAATTGGAAATCTTTAAATTTCAATCTAGTAACTTCAATAGGAAATTATGTAACTTTAGTTCGATATTATGGAACTTTGAAACTGATTAATGAAACTCTAACAAGTATAGCTTTCTAACTTCAATATGAAACTGCTTAATGAAACTCTATCGCGTAGAGTGTGAAACTACATGCCCTTATATTTATACTGTAGTCAATCATCTTGGAATGTTATAATATTACCAGACATGTAACGAGTATAGCATTCTAACTTCAACAGTAAGTTTTGTAACTTTAATTCATATATTATGAAACTGTAGTAACTAGGAAATTGAGTAACTTTGGTTAATATGTTTTGTAACTTTAGTAACTAGGAAACTGTGTAACTTTAATTCATTTTGTATGAAACTTTAGCACGATATTATGCAACTTTATTTACTATGAAACTGTGTAACTTTAATTCATTTGGTATGAAACTTTAGCACGATATTATGCAACTTTAGTAAAGAAGCGTCTTCTTTTAATATGTAACCAAGAAATTACGAAAATTTAAATGTCATTCCTGAACACGATATATACCTCAATCAAAGACTGTAACTATAACACAATGATGCAAAACACTAATCAATAAAAATGGAACTTTAAAAAGCATTTCCTGAATTAAACTTAAACAAGTACATACTGAATTACAATTCTAATTCTTCCTTGTACTAAACTAAAACATCCCAAAAATAAAATAAAAACATTTATCTAATCCTCTAACTCATCATCTTCATTTTCCTCTTCTTCCTCCTCTTCCTCTTCTTCCTCCTCTTCCTCTTCCTCTTCTTCTTTCTCTCCAACGTCAACATTTTGTGGAGGACGTTCCACAAAAGGATTAGGACAGTTACGTTTGTCATGATGTGCCATTTGCTTGCAGTTATTGCACATGCGTTTCGGCTTTCTTGCACATGCGACAGCCTTTGCCTTATTAGACAGCATCCTCTTTCCACTACCTTTGTTCTTCGAAATTTTCGGTGCAGTATTGTAATCTCGTTATTTGTAGCACAACCAAGTAATTCTTCTAACTCTTGATGCTTGGTCATTGCCGGAACTGAAGGTAGGAGTTTTTCCCTAAACTCTTTTATCAGTTTGCAAAGGTCCTCAACATGTTCCTTCTCTCGTCCAATAAGTACACCCATTGTCTCGTGTACTTCTGACCACAATTTCGTCATTTCAATCTGCTTTTTGGCAATGATATCTACATCACCCACCCCTACACACCCCTTGTGATTGCTTTTTATATCACGCAAAGCATCCTTCGTCCACCTTTTAGCAAATGATGACTCGGGTATCTTCTCCAGCCCATTACCTAAGTAAATCCATAGAATATGCCTACATGGTACACCCCTTCTTTCAAATAACTTACATGTGCAGCTACTCTCTAATGTACCTGCATCAAATTGACACAACAATTACAGTTTAGTAACTGTATATTCATACAGTGCATGTCTGGTAATAATAATATTAGAGTTTCAGAAGATACGTGTTAGAGTTTCATTAATTAGTTGTAAAGTTCCATAATATTGTACTAAAGTTACATAACATATTAATTACAGTTACCCAACTTTCTGTTGAAGTTAGAACTTTATCGATATAATATGTAACTGTATTTAACAGTGTATGTAACTGTATTTAATTTTTAATCCAAATAAATAGTGGGTGTAACTGTATTACCTGGGTTGTACTGTACATTGAAGTTTCGATTTCTCAAAGCATCTTTCACCGTATTCAGCTCCATAATGTTACTTTCGGAGAACCCTCTAGAAGTTAATGTGTTTGTCGAGCACTTGTACTCTTCTTGAAATTCCTCAAAAACCGCATGTGTGAATAACCTCGCTCCGTCACTCTCTAGAGAAGACTTACTGAACAACTGAGGCATTGATTGTCGATTTTCGTTGTCAAGTCTCTTGTGTGTGTGTCTTTGATAACTTCTGAAACTCTCTGTCCTGTACTGAAACTAGTTCATGATTGTGTCCCTCTTGGAAGCGCTCAATCATCAAAATACCTTTTCTTGAAACTAACCTAACCCTAGCTTTGCAACCAATCCTCTTAATGTTTCTTTTCCTTTCCTGCGATCCGACTATGTCGTCTGTCCTTACAACGACCTTGTTCGGAAAACCCTCCCTATTGCACACCAGCAGCTTCGACTTTATTGTCCCGTCGCGCCACTTCTTCGTCGTGTAACGTCGGACATCAAATCCGCAAGCAAGCGCATAAACCTTGTAAAACGATACAGCTTCCTCAACATCTTCGAACTCCATGCCGATGAACGGTGTGAATTCCTCCTCCACCCTTCTACAGAATCCCTCCTCACCTTCAGTTGATGCTGTATTATCGTCACCTGTAACTTACACTTTAGATAATCAAGGATAGAAGTGTGTTGTTGACTGCTGTTGAGTCGTCTAAACTGTAACTCTAACTACTATTTATGAAACTCTAATTACAAATTATGAAACTCTAAGTACTCTTTATGAAACTTTAGATAATCAATGATAGAAGTGTGTTGTTGACTGTTGTTGAACTGTAACTCTAACAACTGTTTATGAAACTCTAATTACAAATTCATTTGGTATGAAACTTTAGCAAGATATTATGCAACTCTAACTACTATTTATGAAACTCTAATTACAAATTATGAAACCCTAACTACTATTTATGAAACTTTAAATAATCAAGGAAAGAACTGTGTGTTGATTTTTGTTGAGTCGTCTAAACTGTAACTGTAACTACTGATTATGAAACTCTAACTACAAATTATGAAACTTTAGTCTATATGAAACTTTAAAGTTTTTTTTTGTAACTTAAAACCTGAACTAGTCTGACTTTTCATTTCAACAGTCAGACTTTTCATTTTTGTAACTTGAACTAGTCTGACTTTTCATTTCAACAGTGACTTGCGTAACTATAATTCATCTACACATAACTTTAATCAATAAAGGCTGTAACTCTAACTACTAATTATAAAACTCTAACTACAAATTATGAAACTTTAGTCTAAATGAAACTTTAAAGGTAACTTTTAGACATATACATGTAACTTTAACATTTTATAATAAAACTTTGAATTTTTGTAACTGAAATTTCTGAAATTTGAACTAGACTTACTTTTCATTTCAACAGTGACTTATGTAACTATAATTTATCTTCACGTAACTTTAATCAATAAAGGATATAACTCTAAGTACTATTTATGAAACTGTAACTCTAACAACTATTTATGAAACTCTAACTACAAATTATGAAACTTTATTCTATATGAAACTTTAGTCTATAGTAAACAAGGAAATTAAACCGACGTCATTATACGATCCATACTACTGCAACTAATTTATTCATCTACAACTTCAACAAGTTGCTTATACATAAAGAAATTTATCATCATCTATACCTACATTCATTCATCATCAAATTTATCCAGTTAATAATAATCGTTCATGATGCAAAAATTTAAACCTGGTAACCCATACACAAATTTAAAAAATGAAACCAGTTCATTCTTCTTGAAACCATAGAAATAATTACCCACACAGTTTCGTCAACAATAAAACGATTATATTGTAAAAAAAACAATATAACAAATCTTAATTAAGAATCAAAAAATTACCATTGTTGAGCAGTATAATCTGCATGTCAGCCATAACAGCTCCTTTGTGATGAAATATAAGGCTACGAAAGACGATGGCCTTCAGTTGAGAGAAAAAAAGATAAGAATGTTTAACTTTAGAGAGAGAAGTAGGTTGATTAAATGGAAAAAAATTGAGTAATAAAAATGGAAAAGAATGAGTGAGTCGGGGTAAAAAATAAGGGGAAGATGAAGCATTTTTTTGTTTTCACGTACAACACTAATCAATGAGATTCTAATTATTGTGAATTTGTCAGTATTGGGAGTACAAAAAGTAGACTGCATGTAATTAATATCTAATTTCACTCTTTAATTACAAAAAACTATACTTTAATCACAACCATCCATTTCATTTATTCTAATGGTTAGAATTAGGACTTAAGGACTCAATTATGGAGGTGGACTCATTATAACTTGACTCTCTCTCTCTCTCTCTCTCTATATATATATATATATATATATATATATATATATATATATATATATATATATAGAAGTGAGTTCAAATGAGTCCCCTTAGTATATTTGAGTCCTTGAGTCCCAATCCAAGCCCTTGGATTAGGAGGATGAGTGGCTGAGATTAAAACAAAATCAATTGTCAAGATGGTGAGACACACCAAATCACAACCTATACAAACCCTACCTATAAAAACCTTAATCTGACTCATTTTCTTTCATTTTCACAGCCTCCTTTCTCTCTCTATTTTACTTCTCTCTCATCAATATTCTCATACTAACAAAATAAAACCAAAAAAAAAAACTCTCCTCTCTCCCTCACCATCAACACCGACCGCCTCCTCCTCCACCTGCGCCGCCCTGCGCCTGCTCCCCCTGCCCCGCCCTGCGCCGGCTCCCCCTGCCCCGGCTTTGCTCTGCCCGCCACCCCCTCCGTCCGCGCCGCCTCACCCCTCCTCCGCCTCCCTCCTGCCCGCCTCCCTCCTCCCTCGCCTTCCTTCTCCCCGTCTCCCTCCTACCTCCTCCCTCATTCTAGATCTATTTTTATTTTTATTTTTCAGTTTTCAAATTGATTTTTTGTACTCTTTTTTTTGTTTTTAAAGTTTCTTATGTTTTTTTTTAATATTTTACCTTTCTTTTATTAGGTGGTCTTTTATTTTTCTAATTTTTTATAGTGTATGTTTAGATCTAATTTTTTTTAGTTGCATAAATTTAAATTTCTTATGTTTAGATCTCGTTTTTTCAATTTAAAGTTACAGAATAAACGATTAAAGTTACACTATAAATGTTTAGGTCTCGTTTTTTATTTAATCTCGTTTTAGATCTGAAAAAAGGTTAAAAACTACCACTATTTCAAATCTTGTTTTTTATTTTTCAGATTTGTTATGTTTTTTTATTTTTTGAATTTCTTTTGATTTTCTATTTTTTTATTATAGATCTCGTTTTTTTTTTTTGGTTCTGTTTTTTTGTTGTTGATTTTTTTTGTTGTTGATTTTTTTTGTTGGTGTTTGGTTTATTTTTGTTGTTGTTGTTTGGTTGATTTTTTTTAGATCTAAACTAAAGTTACACCATTTAATAACTTTATAACTAAAGTTACACAATGATGTTTTAAAGTTGCATCATTTAATAGATTTGTTATGTTTTTTTTTATTTTCCTTTTAGATCTAATTTTTTCATTTTATATTCTTTGTTTCTAGATTTAATTTGTTTATTTTCAGTTTATCTTTTTTTTAATCTCGTTTTATTTTTATTTTTTGGTTCTTGTTCTTTGTTGGTGTTTGGTTGATTTTTTATTTTTGGTGTTTGGTTTTTTTTTTTGGTGTTTGGTTGATTTTTTTTTTTTTTGGTTTTTCGTTGGTTGATTTTTTTAGATCTAAACTAAAATTACCCCATTCCGGACTAAAGTTACACTATGATCTACTAAAGTTACGTCATTTAATAGGTTTATAACTAAAGTTACATAAGTAGGGACTGAAGTTACATTATTTAATAGGTTTATAACTAAAGGTTTATAACTAAAGTTACATAGGTATGGACTGAAGTTACATTAGTATGGACTGAAGTTACATTAGTATAGACTGAAGTTACATTAGTATGGACTGAAGTTACATTAGTATGGACTGAAATTACATTAGTATGGACTGAAATTACATTATTATGGACTGAAGTAACACAAGAAAAAACTAAAGTTACCATTTTATTATAAAGTTACACTATTATTGACTAAAGTTTCACAAATAATTAATGAAATTTCACTAATAAAGCTTAAAGTTACACATGTAAAAATGTTAAAATTAAATCATATTTCGAGTTAAAGTTACACAAATAAGCGTTAAAGTTACAGTCATAATGATTGTTTTTATATTCATAAAAATGCCAAAACCACATAAATTTGTCTTAAAGTTAAATAAATTATTAAAATTTATATAATTAATTTCACACTTTAGTTTGAAGTTACAAAAATAATTGTTGAAGTTACACTCTTAACGACTAAAATTATTCTCGTAAAAAGAAAAAAGTCACATAAACTTGTGGCAAAGTTACATAAATTCAAATTTATATAGTCGTAATCACATTTTGTTTTAAAGTTACACAAAAAAAGGTTAGAGTTACACTCGTAATGACTGAAGTTATACTCATAATAAGGCTAAAATTACATAAACTTGTCTTAAAGTTACATAAATTCAAATTTATATGATCAAAATTACGTTTTAGCTTAGAAATTACAAAAATAATGATTGAAGTTACACTCCTAATGAAGGTGAAAGTCTTTAAAACCACTCATTTTGTTCTAATCTTGTCCCTTCATTTTGTTCTAATCTTGGCCTTCCATTTTTCTTTTAATCTTAGCCTTTCATCTTTTTCTAATCTTGTCCCTCCATCCTCTTCATCCAATGGCCAAGATTAGGACTCATGGACTCAAGTTTGAAGGTGGACTCATTAGAACTTGCCTATATATATATATATATTTTGACATGATGTGATAAACGTTAAAATATTGGATGACATACTGGTCTCTGGTAAGTATGATAATGTGAGATATGTGGGGAAAATTCTAATCTTCGTGAATAAAGAAAATGACATAAGGCCGGTGAAGGCTATCAGAGTCATACTCAGCCTGTGGTTGGCTGATCTCGTTATATTTATATTTTTTTTCAGGTTCATGTGTTGAGAATAACAAGGAGTGAGATTGACAGGGAGGAAAAGTTGTTTAATAATGTAATGAAATAAAATGGTTGTAGTATTTGATAAGGGTAAAGTCGCGTCACCTTAATCAAAGTAAACCTAAATCACTACTAACTAATAGTCAGCGGTAAGCAAGGTATCGAATCCACAGGGAGGCGGTAGTATTCTAATCTGTTAAACTAGGTTCGTCTCTTAAGTAACCGTTTCGGGGTTTTGAGATTGTGTTTCTAAACTAATAGCAAACGATAACAATAAACGATTGAAAACAATAAGATTAAAATTCTAGGGTCTCAGGTTCACTAGGATTATTGTTCAGGGATAAGGTTGTAATAAACTATCATGCAATAAAGTTATCTAAGGTCACAAGATCGGTCGATTCAATTATGCCCATTAGATCTACAATTCAACATGCGATCGCTATCATTAAACGAGTTCTATTCAATTATCGTAGCCTATCTTAGTCTTAACCTGGTCGGTGTTAATCCTAATTGGCGAGACTAGTTAATTAATCCTGGCGAGTAATCAAACAACTAGAATTAAAACGATAATCAAACGATAACCATGCAATTGCAATTCAATTAATTATTCTACCCCTTCTAACAATCCTAGATCCCCCTTTCAACCCTAGAAAGGAATTTAGCTAATCATAACAATATTAACAACAACAATAATAAATAAAGTAAACATGATTAACAACAATGAAAGGATTGACAAAGAATAATTGAAGAACTAGAAGGTAATTAACTGAATAAAAAAGAAGATTAAAGAAAAATGATTATAAGCTTGAACTAAAGACAATAGTCTTGATGAATAAAATCCAGAGGCAAAGCAAAGAAAACTTGAGTTTCTAATATAAAAGCATGCCTAATTATGAAAGACGAGCTTTCCTTTTATAATACAAATCTAATTAATTAGGTTAAACTAGTTTAGGAAATACGAAAAACCGTCAAAATATTGGGTTGCTCGATCGAGAAAAGTGATTCTGCTCGATCGAGCAGACATCATCACGACTCGATCGAGCAAGGTAGGACTGCTCGATCGAGCATCCTTTCTTTTTGGCTCGTTTCTTTACTTTTCTTCATTTCTTCTCTTTCGTTCTCGATTCCCGTGCCTAACCTTCTACGATCCTACTCCGCCATGCTTCATATCTACTCAAAAAGCTCCAAATGCATCCAATCTGCATTAAAACATAATAGAAGCGGCAGAATCGATATTCTAGCTAAAATAGCATAGAAATAAGCAAGGAAAGACGGTAAATCAAGTTATATGTAACTAAGGGAAGCATAAAATATGTGTATAAATAATGATCATCAAAATCCCCCAAACCAATCCTTTGCTTGTCCCTAAGCAAAGCGCTCAACACTATACAAAGACAAACATACAAATGGTGAATGAAAAACTCAAAGCTAATGTTAATGCACATACAGATCTCAAGCTATCCATATCTATAACAAAATAATGACCAAGTTGTACCAATAAAACAAATTCAAAGGCACGAAAAAGTAGAAAACGCAGCTCATATTCCTACATGATACCGTAGTATAGACAAAAACCAAATACCTTTCAATCTTGCAAGGCTCAATTTGTCGGATTCTCGCGGATTGACTCATGCACTCATAAGTTTATGTAAGGGTGAGTTTTGTGAAGATAGAAAGAAATAGAAACACTGACTCAACTTATGAAACATGCATGCATTCTAATGTGATACTAATTTCCCCAACTAATACGCATTTGCTATAAAGCACATGAATCAGGACAACAAGGGAGGCTAATGGGTGAAGGTATAGAAGTGGTTTATGCCAAGGCACGTATTGGAATGTGGGGCTAAGACCGGTAGTCGCAGCGACACTTACCAAAACAAATCTACAAGACTAGCACAAACCAACACCCGACTAGAGAAATCATATTAAACTTTGACAACGCAAGAGAGATTTCGAAATTGCTCTCTAATTATGCATTAGACTCTAGTATAATCCCTTTCATTATCCCTTGAACAATTCAATGAAGCAACATATTTTTTTCTTTTTCTTCTTTTTTTTTTCATATCTTTTTTTTTCTCTTCTTTTGCTTCATAACATTTCTCAACAAAAGGGAATAAATGACACAATTTCCAACATACTTGCTACACAAATTTGATATTCTTTTTTCAGAAATCCCGACCCAACCATAATAGACAAGTAGACAAGAAAAAACATGGAACTGCGACTGTTCCGATAAGGTATGCAAATTCTAGGAATGTAGCTATTATATGACTTGTAAAACAGGCTACAAAAGGCTCAAATTGGCTAAACATAAAGAACTCAATAATAAGGGTATAAAATCAAGTCTTTTTGTCTATGTGAGGCTTATTTGAACAAAAAGAACCACCTTTCCTCATGAACTTATCAAACGAACGCGTATAGTATCAAGAAACGAATGTCACACTTATGCAATTTGATGTTACATATTCCACAAGGACTACCACACTCAAGCTTAAAGACAATGAGACCAGTTTATTAATGTTCCTGGCCTAGGAAGCTCTATAGACGTCAAAACTTTAAGTGGTTTACCAACAAAAATTTCCAAATCTAATTAGCATAAGGTATGTCAAAAACGGTCAAGACTTTGTCCTATGAGCTTTGTTTTCAAAAGTAGTAAGTCAAAACAATGTACATGGATAACTTATTTGGGATTCAAATGCAGAAACAATGCAAATTATCATCATTGTTATTCAACTTTACCAAGACTCGACCTAATAAAATAAAAAAAACATGTTTTTGGATTTTGTAAAATTTTCAATTTTTATGAATTTTTTTTCTTTCACACAACGGAAATAACCACACAACATAAATAAAGACTCTCCCCCAAACCTAAATGTCACAGTGTCCTCATTGTGACGCTAACAGCACAGCAATAACACAACAACCAACAACAGCAACCTAAAGGACACAACTAACAAAGGGGAATGGGAGATAACAAAAAGAAAATACAATAAAAGAAAGTACAAGGATAGATAATAGCAGTTTTATAGACAAAGCCTCCCCCAAACCAGCTACAAAATGGGGGCGTAGTGACCAGCTGTCACTACTGCTCATCATCACCATCATCATCATCATCGTCATTATCATCCCTCTGAGCAGCACCAGAAGAAGAGGCCTGAAATGGCTCACAAACCCACCAACCGGAGCATCCGGTCGGATAGGAATATACCACGAACGACCCAGGCAACCATAATCGTGACTAAACTCCTAGGAAAACTGCTGAGGGGTCACCCTATAATTGTCAAACACACCACTCTCGTCACCCGGACCTCGGTAGTAGCTCGGCGGAATCCAACCGGCAGTGGCATTAAGATCAGTCCGCATAAGGTTCTCCCAAAGTCCCCTCATCACCAAGTCATTATTAATGCCTTGGTGAATCCTAATCTCCCTCTCCAAAGCCGCATCATAGGTATAAGTAGGGGGAGGGTAAGGGTACGGAGTCAGTGTGGGTGTAAAGTGTGGAGTCGGGGTGGTGGTGGGCTGAGCAGAGGAGGATGGGGGGATCCGCCGACGAGGTTGACGGGTCTCGGTCAAAGTAAAAATAAGCTCAGGTGGAACCACAAAAGAACGAGGGGGAGGGGTAGGTCCAGTTTCAGGATCATGGGTAGGCAACCGCTCCGTAGACGGGAGACAATTATCGGTGTCAGGAAGAGCTATCCACTGAGACCCCCGTACCCGCCACTGAAATCGAGCGTTTCCTAACGCATTAATCCAGCAAAGTGTGTGGCGCAAGTACTCCTCGTTGACCCTAGGGGCATGAATCGGGATCATTGGTGTGTACGACGGTCTTCCCCAAACCCAGTAAGTCGCCTAGCCAACCTAGTGACCAAGACACCACAATCTAAAGAATGTTGGGTAGGGGAATTGACTCTCCAGAAAGCATAACACACCAAACCGACCGGGTGGAAATGAAAAACATTCTCATGTTGGGGGTTGAGGGTAGATGCAAGTAACAAAACCTCATGAGAGTTCAGTTTACTAAGGTCCTTCCTAGCAAATAAAATAAGGCTAAAAAACGCAAAAACAACCTTAAACAAGGATGTTGCACATCATTGACAGCCATTGCATTGACACGTGCATCAAGAAGACCAATAAAGAGAGAAAAATAATCAACGGCTTGAAAGCCGGAAGGGATAGCAACAAAAGCATCATCATTACCAAGAGAAAGACCCAAATGATTAGCTAATTCAGCATACGACAACACAAAGTCCCGATTGAGCAACTGAAAAGACACACGCTTATTTGCCCCGTCCCAATCATATGAGCTAAAGAACTCAAGGGTCAGTGGTCGATAGGAAAGTTCATTGAGGGAATATAACCCACCAAACCCGATTCGGTCAAACATATCAAAAATAGCATTACCAAAACCGAGGGCACGGAGGATGGTGGGGAACACACATTGAGTAGGGTCCATAGGACGACCCATAAGCGTAGCAAAGTGATCATGTTGGTCCTGTGTGCTAAAAACGATCCATGGGTAAGTGGGGTTACTAGGAATTGCTTCTATTTGAGGTTGTCGGATTAGACGGGGTTCTCTACGTCGCTTGCTAGTTTCTACTTCTCTAGACATTACGAATTGAAGTAAATAAAATACACAAACACAACAATATGCTCATAAAGACGGATTATCAAAACCTAATTCGAAAAAATCAAATTTTGAGTCGAAAACGCAAGTAAGGCGGAGAAATTAGTAATGCAAGAGTGATTAATTACTAAAGAACAAAGCAAGGAAGCAACAAACAATGAATTAAAAGCACAAAATTGAAGAATAAGAAGCAAACCCTAATTCACGTTTTGGGCAAAATAAGGGAGCAAAAACACCAATTTCTTCACAAATTGCACTTAAAATAGGTAGAATGATGATTGTTGATGTTAGTATGACGATGAATTAATGATTTGAAGGTGTTTGAATGAGGTTTATGAGAGAATAAGGAAGTGAGAGAAGCTAAAAGTGACGAACCAATGAAGAGAAAGAAGGAAATTGGGGAAAAAACATGTTATAAGACCTCGAGGCCGGCCGGACCGGTGCGACTCGATCGAGCAGGTCAGGTCTGCTCCATCGAGCAACCCAAAATTTTCAGCTTTTCAAGTTTGCTCGACTCTCGGGTTGATTGTGTGTTTGTATAACTCGATCGAGCAAGTGATGCTGCTCGATCGAGCAACCTTGAAATTTCAGATTTTTTTTTGCTCTTTTTCTTATTTTTGTTCTTTCTTTATCGTTCTTAAAGCGACTTCCAATATTATTTCCTGCAAGCACTCAATAAAATGTTTAGATCGCTCCCTCACCGTACTCAATAAGGTAGACCTATATTAACTATCCAAACTAAATATAATTTAACTATAACATTGATAACTAAGCTAATTGAAATAAAATTTACAAATGAAGTACAAGTAAATGCCGGGTTGCCTCCCGGGTATCGCTGGTTTATATCGGTCCCGCACGACCGTGTTACCTCAAAGTCATGGTGATTTATCAAGAGTGAAAAGGTCGACGGCCTCTATCACTCCTATAAATGCTCCATCATAATAGATCTTCAAGCGTTGACCATTAACTTTGAAAATTTCACCCTTTTCGGTTTGTAGCGTAACCGTACCAAACTTGTTCACCTCAGTAACTGTGAACGGTCCGACCATCTGGACTTGAGTTTACCTGGAAACAAACGCAAACGGGAGTTAAATAATAATACTTTATCACCAATTTTAAATTCCCGCTGCAGGATATGCTTGTCATGCCATTTCTTGGTCTTCTCTTTGTAAACCCGAGCATTATCATAGGCATGCAATCAAAACTCATCGAGCTTGTTCAATTGCATAAGTCGTTGCTCACCCGCCAGTGAAGGACCCATATTAAGCTCTTTAATGGCCCACTTAGCCTTATACTCAAGTTCTACCGGTAAATTGCATGCCTTGCCATAGACTAACCGGTATGGAGAAGCACTGATTGGAGTCTTAAAAGCAGTTCTGTAAGCCCATAAAGTGTCATCGAGCTTACGACTCCAATCCTTCCTAGATTTACTCACAACCTTCTCAAGAATTGACTTAATCTCCCTATTATAAACCTTTACCTGGCCACTTGTCTGCGGATGATAACTTAACCCCCGACGATGTGTAACGCCATATTTCTTCATTAGAGTGTTAAAATGGCGTTCATTGAAATGCTTTCCTCCATCGCTAATGAGAGCACGAGGAACCCCAAATCGTGGGAATATGATCTTCTGAAACAGTTTAACAACTGCTTTGGCATCGTAACTGGGAGTGGCAATGGCTTCCACCCATTTGGAGACATAGTCGACTGCTACTAGAATATATTGGTTACCATGGGAAGATGGGAATGGCCCTTGGTAGTCAATACCCCAAACATCGAATATCTCAACTTTCAAAATACCGGTTTGAGGCATCTCATGCGTTTGCGAAATATTACCCGTCCTTTGACACGCGTCACAAGAACGGACAAATGTAGTAGCATCCTTGAGAATAGTCGGCCAATAAAAACCCGACTGCATTACCTTAGTAAATGTCCTTGAGGGACCATGATGACCGCCATATGAAGAAGAGTAACAATGAGAAAGGATGTCATGTACCTCACCCTCTGGAATACATCGTCGATAAATGCCGTCGGCACATTCCCGGAATAGATAAGGATCATCCCAAAAATACCTCTTGACATCGTGTTGAAACCTCTTCTTTTGCTGATAAGATTGACCCGGAGGCATAATTCCCCCAACCAAAAAGTTGGCATAACCGGCAAACTACGGAGTCTCCATGGTAATGGCAAGGAGATGATCATCAGCAAACGAATCATCAATGGGAATTGAATCTCCCTCTTCAAACCTTAAACGAGACAAATGGTCAGCAACCACATTCTCTGCACCTGACTTATCCCGGATCTCCAAATCAAATTCTTGTAGCAACAAAATCGAACGAATAAGACGAGGTTTGACTTCCTTCTTAGCTAACAAGTACTTCAGTGCTGCATGGTCAGTGTAGACTATCACCTTAGAACCCACAAGATAGGCTCTAAACTTATCAAAAGCAAAGACAACCGCAAGTAACTCCTTTTCAGTGGTAGCATAGTTAACCTGCGCATCATCCAATGTCTTACTAGCATAATAAACTGCATGTAGTACCTTATCCTTCCTTTGCCCCAAAACAGCCTTAACTGCATAGTCACTTGCATCACACATTATCTCAACGGCAAATTCCAATTAGGAGACTGGATAATAGGAGCTGCGATTAAAGCTTGTTTAATCCTGTCAAAAGACTTAACACACTCATCAGTAAACACAAACAGGGCATCCTTACGGAGAAGTTGAGTCAATAGTTGAGCAATTTTTGAAAAATCCTTAATAAAACGGCGATAGAACCCCGCATGACCAAGGAAACTTCTAACACTTTTAACATTTACCGGGTACGGTAATTGCTCAACCACTTCCACTTTAGCTTTATCCACTTGGATGCCTCGTCCAGACACCAAATGACCAAGTACCACCCCTTCAGTTACCATGAAGTGGCACTTCTCCCAGTTTAACACAAGATTGCTTTTCTCACAACGTTGCAAGACCTTAGTCAGATTAGCTAAACAACTATCAAAATCGGTCCCATAAACACTGAAGTCATCCATGAAGACCTCCATAATAGACTCGATATAATCAGAAAAAATAGCCATCATACAACGTTGAAAGGTGGCGGGGGCATTACATAACCCAAAAGGCATTCTTCGGTAAGCAAAGACACCATAAGGGCATGTGAAGGTAGTCTTTTCCTGATCGTCAGGATGAATGGGGATTTGAAAGAATCCCGAGTAGCCGTCTAGATAAAAAAAATATTTATGACACGCTAGACGCTCTAACATTTGGTCAATATAGGGAAGAGGGAAGTGGTCTTTCCTAGTGGCTACATTCAGCCTCCTATAATCAATACACATCCTCCACCCTGTCACTAGTCTAGTAGATATGAGCTCGTTTTTCTCATTAGTGACGACCGTAGTCCCTCCCTTTTTAGGGACTACCTGAACAGGACTGACCCACTTTGAATCAGAAATAGCATAAATGATCCCAGCATCTAACAATTTCTGCACCTCTTTTCTAACTACCTCTTGCATAGTGGGGTTCAAACGACGCTGACCCTGCCTACAAGGTTTATGGTCTTCTTCTAAGTGGATACGGTGCATACAAAAGTCAGGACTAATACCTTGTAAATCGTCAATGCTATAACCTATAGCCTTTTTGTGTCTTTTTAAAACTACCAACAAATCAGTAAGTTGGCTTTCAGATAGGTTAGCACTGACAATTACAGGATTCATCTCATGGGAATCAAGAAAAACATATTTAAGATGAGAGGGGAGGGGTTTAAGTTCAGGTTTCTTTACCTCGGTAACCTTAGGGGGGTTACCTAAGCTATAAACCTTCTGTAACTTGCAGTCCTCTCCTGTCAGCAGTTTTTCCATCTCAACTACTTCTTCACTCCGTGAGCTTCCAGCTTCAGCAGTGCTGGAAATTAAGGCGATCTCCAGAGGATCCCTATTCAAACATAAAGAAAGACAATCATCAATATTCAAATCCACAATATCGACTCTATGACATGTCTCTTCTAGCATGGGGTGTTTCATTGCATTATCTAAGTTGAAAGTGATTGTGTCATCCCCCACTGTTAGTGTAAGTCTCCCATTCTTAACATCTATAACCGCCCCCGCAGTATGGAGGAATGGTCGTCCCAAGATGATAGGAATTTGGGTGTCCTCAGCCATATCTAAGACAACGAAGTCAACTGGTATGAAAAATTTCCCTACTCTAACCGGTACGTCTTCTAAAATCCCTAAAGGGTGTTTAATAGAATGGTCGGCCATTTGTAAGGTCATGGTTGTAACAGTAAGTTGACCCATATTAAGCTTTTTGCATATAGAAAATGGCATAACACTAACACTAGCCCCTAAATAACAAAAGGGCTTTATCTATAGCTAAACAGCCTATATTACAAGGAATAGAAAAACTCCTTGGATCCTTAAGCTTAGGTGGGGATCTGGATTGCAACACAACACTTCACTCCTCAGTAAATGCAACTGTCTCCACTTCATTAAAGGATCGCTTCCTCGTCAATATGTCCTTCATAAACTTTGCATAAGCCGGCACTTGAGTGATCAACTCAGTAAAAGGCACACTCACTTGAAATTCTTGACTACCTCCATAAACCTCCCAAATTGTTTATCGTGCTTGGATTTATGTTGGCAGTGCAGAAAAGGAAGTGTTATGGCAATTGGCTCGGCTTCCTTTGCTTTTGAAGATGAATTAGAGGACTTACCATCCTGATCAGGGGTTGCTCGATCGAGTAAGGGGGCTGCTCCATCGAGTTTTTCAAAACATGAACTTCCAGGAACTTCTCGAGCAGAATTTTCAGAATTTTCCTGGGTTGCTCGATCGAGCAAAGGGGTGATGCTCGATCGAGCAACCTCTTTTTCAGCCCTTTTTTTCGCTGTTTTTCAAACCTTGACCAGCAACTTCTATACCTTCATCGGTTTCATCCTCTTTCATTTCCGGGACTTTGTAATGGGACCCACTCCTCAAGGTGATAGCATTGGCTTGTTCTTGTGGAGGGTGTCCTTGAGGAGGAAGATTATCCGGTTGTTTGTGTGGATTTTGAATTGCCAATTGGGCAATTTGAGTATCCACTATCTTGTTACGCGCGAGCAATTGTGTGATCTGAGCATCTTGCTTTTGTTGTATCATGAGACTTTGCTGACAATTCCGCCATATCATTACTTGGAGGTGGTGGAGGTGGAGCTTGTTGAAAGTTTTGGCCTCCTTGATTTGAACGGTTATAATTACCTTGAGAACTGCGATTCTGAGGAATCACATAAGAGAAACCTTGTTGCTGAGGTGGCGGTGGGGTAGGATTAAGAACATTCTGACTTTGGTAAGAAAAATTGGGATGCTCTCTCGTCCTTTCATTGTAAAAATTAGAGTAAGGTGTATCTTGCTTAAAGGATTGAAAGGCAAGTACTTGCTCAACCGTACTCATACACTCAACTGCATTATGCCCCATAGTACCACATCTTTCACAAGTTGGCTCTTGTTGAGCCATGGCATGAACCGTTTGTTTATTTTCCAAGGATTTCGAAGTTTGTAATTCGGCAATTTTAGCAGTTAATGCCTCCAACTGAGCTGCAACGGCATTGTCCGAACCTCCTCTCCTCGCATTACCCCTGGGATTGCCATACTCAGCAGTGTGAGTAGCCATCTCATCAATCAACTTCCAAGCATTAGCATCAGTAGTGTTATTTTGGAATCTTCCATTGGCAGCAGAATCTAGCAATGTTCTCTGATCATCATATAACCCATTGTAAAACTGGTTGCATAGGAACCAAGTATCAAAACCATGATGTGGAATAAACTTGAAAAGTTTTTTGAAGCGAACCCATGCCTCATTAAAGTTCTCAGTGGGACTTTGTTTGAAACTTGTGATTTGACTTCGAATGGCATTGGTTTTCTGTGGCGGAAAGTATCTTTTATAGAATGCAAGAGCCAAAGAATTCCAATCGGTGATGCCAAGTGCATCCATATCTAACTCACTCATCCAATATTCTGCCCCGTCTCGTAGTGAAAAGGGAAATAACACCAACTTGATCCGATCTTGCGTTACCCCACCCGTTAAAGGAATAGAGCAACAATAATTAGTGAATTTCTCCATATGCTTAGAAGGATCCTCAGTGGGGCTTCCACCAAACATGTTTCGCTCCCCCAAAGAGATATAAGATGGACGAATCTCAAAAGTACTATTACCCGTAGTAGCGAGTTTGAATCCCTTGGGAATAGATGCAACGGTAGGCTCCGAATGGCTGGTTAGAGTAGGCATGGTTGTAGTGGGTGCAGAAACATGTGTATCCTCTTCTAAGGATTGTTTTTCTACGATGAATTCGGCGTAAACTGTGTCAAGCGTACTTAAGTCTTCCGCTTCTTGAATTTCCGTCCAAAAGTTTCGTCTAACTCGGAGAGTCTTTTCTGTTTCAGAATCGTAGGGTACAAGATCGGACCTAGAACACCTCGGCATAAACGAAAACTAACCAAAAGGATAAGAACGGTCTCACGGAACTTAGGTTCCCTGAGACGAAAAAAAAGACAAACTAAGTAAACACAAACAGAAAGTTGTTGCCTCCCCGGCAACGGCGCCAAATTTGATAAGGGTAAAGTCGCGTCACCTTAATCAAAGTAAACCTAAATCACTACTAACTAATAGTCAGCGGTAAGCAAGGTATCGAATCCACGGGGAGGCGGTAGTATTCTAATCTGTTAAACTAGGTTTGTCTCTTAAGTAACAATTTCGGGGTTTTGAGATTGTGTTTCTAAACTAATAGCAAACAATAACAATATCTAATAGCAAACGATAACAATAAACGATTGAAAACAATAAGATTAAAAGTCTAGGGTCACAGGTTCACTAGGATTATTATTCAGGGATAAGGGTGTAATAAACTATCATGCAATAAACTTATCTAAGGTCACAAGATCGGTCGATTCAGTTATGCCCTTTAGATCTACAATTCAACATGCGATCGCTATCATTAAACGAGTTCTATTCAATTATCGTAGCCTATCTTAGTCTTAACCCGGTCGGTGTTAATCCTAATTCGCGAGACTAGTTAATTAATCATGGCCAGTAATCAAACAACTAGAATTAAAACGATAATCAAACGATAACCATGCAATTGCAATTCAATTAATTAGTCTACCCCTTCTAACAATCCTAGATCCCCCTTTCAACCCTAGAAAGGAATTTAGCTAATCATAACAATACTAATAACAACGATAATAAATAAAGTAAACATGATTAACAACAATGAAATGATTGACAAAGAATAATTGAAGAACTGGAAGGTAATTAACTAAATAACAAAGAAGATTAAAGAATACCGATTACAAGCTTGAACTAAAGACAATAGTCTTGATGAATAAAATCTAGAGGCAAAGCAAAGAAAACTTGAGTTTCTAATATAAAAGCATGCCTAATTATGAAAGACGAGCTTTCCTTTTATAATACAAATCTAATTAATTAGGTTAAACTAGTTTAGGAAATACGAAAACCGTCGAAATATTGGGTTGCTCGATCGAGCAAAGTGGTTCTGCTCGATCGAGGAGACATCATCACCACTCGATCGAGCACGGTAGGACTGCTCGATCGAGCATCCTTTCTTTTTGGCTCGTTTCTTCACTTTTCTTCATTTCTTCTCTTTCGTTCTCGATTCCCGTGCCTAACCTTCTACGATCCTACTCCGCCATGCTTCATATCTACTCAAAAAGCTCCAAATGCATCCAATCTGCATTAAAACATAATAGAAGCGGCAGAATCGATATTCTAGCTAAAATAGCATAGAAATAAGCAAGGAAAGACGGTAAATCGAGTTATATGTAACTAAGGGAAGCATAAAATATGTGTATAAATAAAGATCATTAGTATTATTAGTAGGAATACTTGTTTATTCTATAAATTAGCCTTGTATTTTTCCACATGGGAAAAAAATGGCAGTAACGTCTCTGTAAGAATGTGTTATTTTCCTATCACTTTGAAAATTTTCCGCTGTACAATAATAATATGGTAATGTTTGTACACCCCTTTATATTTATATTGTTTTAAGAAAAAAAATAAAAAATCGGGGCGTTACAGATTGGTATCGGAGCCAAAGATAAAACAAATTAAAATGAATTGAGAGATGGGTAGACATTAAGCATAATACTAATCATATTATTGTTAACAAGGTGTTACGATTATATATAGATGATACTAGTGATATTTTAATGTATTATTGCTTTTAGAAAATATGGTTTTGCCTCATCCTTATGACCTGGCCATAATTACATATTTCCTCAGAACTTTCACACAGAGCCTTTCAAAGCAAATTGTCTTGTACGAACCTTACCTAATGTACCTCCTTGGGATCATTTCAGGCAAAAATACTTTGATTTATTGGTACACGGCCTCCCAAATTACTCAAAATATATGCGTCGTGGTGCATACGATGTTTGGTTTCCAACCTTCGAGGATTTGGCCCGAGAACTTATAATATTTGAAGAAAACTATATTATCGAAATTCCGAACGATGTAGTTTCTTTGGATAGTTTGGATGAGGAGGAGAAAGAGGAAGATGGGGAGGAGGAGGTAGAGGAAGAGGCCATTTCCTCTAAGAACGATGAGTAGGAAGTTAGCTTGAGTAACCTTTTGGGATCTGTAAATAAATAATGTAAGATAAAGTGTAGGACTAGTGTGGAACTCTTAGTGGTAGTATAACTAGCTATGTAGGGAATAGTAGTCACCTGATTTTCAAAAATAGTCAGTGACTAATAACTCTTTTCTCTCGAGTATCTATATATATATGTATATGTGTGTATATGTTTGTATAATGTTTTATTATGTGTGATGTGATAATGTGATATATATAGATATATATAGTCCACCATTTTCATAGAGTCCTTGAGTCCTCATCCTAGCCTTTGGATGAGGGGGATGGATGGATGAGATTGTAGATTAAAAGTCACACTTTTCAATAATCAATTAGCTATGTACTAATTAATTAACTTTCTCTCTCTAACCTTTTATTAATTACATTTGAGCTGCTGAGATTTATGAATGTAACTTTGATGCTTACGAGTGTAACTCTAATGTTGGAGAGTGTAACCTTAACTTTTTAAGGCGGTTTGGTTATAAAAATTTGAATTTAAACAATTTTAACATCTTATGAGTGTAACTTTGATGCTTTTTTAGTGTAACTTTAAATTTTTAAGACGGTTTTGTATATAAAAATTTGAATATATATAATTTTAACAATTTACGAGTGTCACTTTGATGATTTTAGAGTGTAACTTTAACTTTTTTAAGAAGATTTTGTTTATAAAAGTTGGAATTTATATAATTTTAACATTTTACGAGTGTAACATTGTCGGTTTTCGAGTGTAACTTTAATTTTTTAAGACGATTTTGGTAATATAAATTTGAATTTATATAATTTTAACATGTTAAGAGTGTAACTCTAACATTTTACGAGTGTAACTTTAGTAATTTTAGGTCATTTTGTGTAAAACATTTTGAATTTTATTACATGTTTAATTTATTTAAATTAATACAAATTTATAAGTGTAAGTGTAAACTCAGTACTTTATGAGTGTAATTTTAATACATTACTAGTGTAACTATAATTCTTTATGAGTATAACGGTAGTCCTTTATGAGTGTAACTGTAGTCCGGTCATCGTCAAACACAACCATCATCTTCCACCACCAACACACACCCACAAAAAAGGTAGATCTTGAAAAAAAAACTGAAAAACAAGATTACAAACTAAAAAAAATAGATCTGAAACCAAAAAGTATAACTCAGTACTACATGTTGAATACATGTAATTTACTACAAATTTAGGAGTGCAAGTGTGGACTCAGTAGTTTATGAGTGTAACTTTAATGCATTCGAAGAGTAACTTTAGTCCTTTATAAGTGTAATTTTAGTACTTTATTAATGTAACTTTAGTACTTTTGAGTGAAACTGTAGCTCGATCACCGTGAAACACAACCACCAAGCGGCACCCACAAAAAATTTAGATCTAGAAATAAACAAATATGAAAACAAGATTAAAAATTAAAAAAAAAACAAATCTGACACCAACAAGTGTAACTTTTAAAGTCATTTTGTGTTACCTTAATAAATAAGGTGTGTTATTAAAATATACGATATATGTGACTTTAATAAATAAGGTATGTAACTTTAATAGTGTAAGAATGACTTTAATTGAGAATGAGTGTAACTTTAATAGAGAATGAGTATAACTTTAATAGTGTACGAGTGTAACTTCAATAGTGAAAGAGGGTAACTTTAAATTATTTGTTTTTTTTTTTAAAATAAGCAGATCTGAAACCAACACAATAAGAAGAGAAATCTGAAATAAAAAAAAGACCAGTACCCAAAACACCAAACAACAACCCCCCACAAACCAAATCCGGAAAAAGAGAAAAGAAAGACGCGACAAACGGAGAAGCGGTGGTTGTGGGTTGTTGAGCGTAGGGTGTCGTGGTGGTTGTGGGTGGCCGTGTGGTTGTGATTCGTGGTTTGTTTGTTGTGTGTCTATCGTTGGAGGAAGAAGCGGCAAATGGAGGAAGCAGAGGGAGAGGCGACGAAGGAAGAAGCGGGAGAGGCGGAAAACGTGACCGTGTTGCCGTGTGGTTCCAGATCTGAAAGAAACGAAAGGGAAGGGATGAGGTTATGGGGTGGCAGCGGCGGGAGGACAGTGGGGAGGATGGTGTGTGGGTGTCGGGGTGGCTGGGGAGAGGAGGGTGGCTAATTGTACGTTGGTGGTGTTGGGGTAGGTGGTGGTGGGGTAGGTAGTTAGCTGGTTGGTTTTGAGTGAGTAATGAAGTTTGACTTATTTGGGTTTTAGAAAGATGAGAGGATGAATATTATGTGAGATAAGACAGAAGTAATTGTGAGGAAAAACTTATATATTAAATTAGTGTGGATTAATGATTAATTAGTGAAAGGTAGAGAGATAGTGATATTAATCATCTTTTGGGAGATCAAATCTCAGCTATCCATCTCCCTCATCAAATGGCCACAAAAAGGACTCGAGGACTTTAAGGAATATGGTGGACTCAATTGATCTCTTCTATATATATATATATATATATATATATATAATATATATATATTAATAATATATATATATATATAATTGGGATCCGGTGAGAACCACTAAGATAATGAGAACCGTGAGAACTCCGCCTTACAAAAATTATTGTTTAAAACTAACGAAATATTTGGATTCGACATAGAATATTATGGCTAGATAACATATTTCTTGGCCGAAAATTAATGATCTACTGACGAAAATCGAGTCGAAATAGATTTTACTCTTTTTAATGCACCTAGTAGTCAGTTTCATGTATCTAACAATTTTCATGCACCTAGTACTTATTTTCATGCATCTAGAGCAAGTTATTTTCATGCACCTAATAATTATTTTCATGCATGTAACAATTTTCATGCACCTAGTGCTCGTTTTCATGCATTTAGAGTAGTTTTAGTTTGCCTAATTGAATTTATGTACATTAAGTACATATTTTTTAATATAATCAATAAATTTTGTTTACTTACTGCAAATATTTTGATTGAATAAACTAAACTAATTCTAAATGATTCATCAAAACTTTCGAAACAAGATTTGGTGGAGATTTAGTGGAGATTTAGTGAGAGTTCTCACGGTTCTCATTATGTTAGTGGTTCTCACCGGATCCTGGCCCTATATATATATATATATATATATATATATAGATTTAGGATCCGGTGGAAACGACCACTCGGTGGAAAAAGTGGAAACATACTAAATTAACCCCTAATCCCTCGACATTTAAAATACTCACTCTCCCCAACCCAGTCAATATGACCCCACCTTAATTTTCAACAAACCCCAAAATCCCTCTTCTATCAACGACATTTCCTCATCCACCACCAACATTCCCCAACAACCTCTATATCCTCTCTCACATCCGTATACACCATCACCTGCCACCGTTGAAGACGCCATGGTATCAACGACAGAGACCGTCGAATAGTCGCGTTCCGCAGTAGCCACCTACTGATGCCGGAGTTAGAGCTCTGGTACCCAGAACCAAACTTTACTCCGACAACTCCTCGCCCTCTTAATCGGGTTTTTTTTAGCTATTTATATCTTATACTGTGTAATTACTATCTTAATTTAATGTACCTATCGCTTACTATGATGTACTTCAAAGCACTTTTAATGTATATAGGAACAATACTGGTGTATTAATGGTAGATACACAAGGGAAGTTTGTGGATACATACAAAAATGATCTAGGTACATTGTTTTGAGAGACGATGATGAGTGGCCACATGATCTTAAATGTTGAAATTTCCGCCCTTATAATCTTGTCCTCCAATTTTTCTTGATCAAAAATATCAAACAAATGGAGGAAAGTTATCATGGGTTAGGAGAAACGTCAGTTGCAGCGGTGTTGTGCTCCCGCAAGGATTTTCTGTGCTCCGGCGAGGTGACTGACGACGGGTTGGCCGGTTGGGTGGTAAAAAAAGAACGAAGAAGGTGAAGGGTTGTTTGATTGAGATGTGTAGTATCATAGTGATATGCAGAGGAGTGTGTCAGGGTGATATTTGTGTTGCGTTTTAATTATATACTTAGGAATGTTTTAATGGCTTGGCAATTAATGGTGATGACGGTGATAGCGGCGACTGTGTTTCCTGTAACTGTGGTGGTTGCCGGAGTCTGGTGGTTGTGGTGGTGGGTAGTCTAGTAGATGGGGATAAGTGAATAATTGAAATTTAGGTTTTGGTACTATGTTACTGTGTTTGTAGTTGGGGAATGGAGTGAGAAAGTGTTGTTTTTATTTGTTAGTAAGTCGTTTTCACTTTTTGCACCGAGTGGTCGTTTCCACCGGATCTTGACTATATATATATATATATATAATATACGTTAGTATATATATATATATATATATATATATATATAGAGTCAGGTTCAGGTAAGTCCAGTTTTTTTTATGAGTCCCTAAGTCCTATTGTACACCATTAGATCTACCAAATGAATGGTCTAGATTAAAACAAAAAAACAATGGTTAATATATAAGCATCCAAAACTCAACCAAACCCTAACCCCTCTCTCATAACCTACCCATTTTTTTTCCACTTATCTCTCTTCCTCTCATCTCTCTAAAGTTTCAGATCTAAAAAAAAAAAATCACTCAACAGTCAACACCACCACTGCCACCACGTCCGTCGGCCTCCCTCGGCCTCCTTCGTCCTCCCTCCGGCCTCCCTCCGTCCTCCTTCGGCCTCCTTCGGCCACCCTCCGGCCTCCTCCGGCCTCCCTCGTCCTCCCTCCGGCCTCCCTCGGCCTCCCTCCGGCCTCCCTCGCCCTCCCTCGCCCTCCCTCAGCCTCCCTCGCCCTCCCTCGCCCTCCCTCAGCCTCCCTCCGGCCTCCCTCGGCCTCCACCTTGGTTTTGTGAGAATGATTTTTTTTGTGTTGTATTTTTCGAGTTATACAGTAGGGTTTTGATGGTGTGGTGGTAGAGGTGGTGGGGTGTGGTGGTCGCCTTTGACAAAAGTTAAATTACCATAGTCACAAAATAAGACTAAAATTACTAAATTTGTTTAAATTTCAATTAATATATTTAAAATTGAACTAAAGTTATGTAACATTCGATTAAAGTTACAGCAAAATTGACAAAAGTTACATAAATTTGGACAAAAGTTACATAAAAATTGATAAAAGTTACACTACTAATATAGTTAATTTTATATATTTTTATAAACTAATAATTTGAAGTTAATAAATTAAAGGAATAAATTATGTAACTTTAGTCCTTTATCGTGTAACTTCACTCTTTTGAGAGTGTAACTTTATTTTTTAAAGGTCTTATTTATTCCAATTTTATGTAATGGCAGTTAATTTTATTACTTTAGTTCATCTATTTGTACTTTATCAAATTTTACTACTTTAGTTATTTTGTAACTTTTATAACTAATGTTATGACGTTATAAATTAAAAGTCCTTATATTTTCCAATTTTTATGTAACTTTTCGTCCAATATTTGTAACTTTAATTCAATCTATCTGTAACTTTAGTCAAATTTTAAGTAACTTTAGTCAAATTTTATACAATTTTGGTATTTTAATTGTGTAACTTTAACTCTAATTTATGTAACTTTGGTATTTTAATTGTGTAACTTTAGTACAACACAAGGTCACTTTTAAGACTTCCACCTACCATGACAACACCACCCTACCCCCACCAACACAACCCCTGCCACACCACCGTGACCCACCACCGTGCCACACCACCGTGACCCACCACCGTGACCCCACCACCGTGACCCCACCACCGTGACCCACCACCGTGACCCACCACCGTGACCCCACCACCACATACCAAATCTGAAAAAAAAAAACATCACTCAACACCACCACAACACCAAATCTCTCCAATAAGACCAAATTTGAAAAAATAAAACAAAAAACAAAACAAAATCACCACCTAAAACCACCACAACACCAAATCTATAAAAAAAAAAAAACCACCACCCAACACCACAACAACACCAAACCTGAAAAAAAAAAAAGGAAGAATGAGGGAGGCAAGGAGGGAGTGGTGGCAGGTGGTGTGGTGGTGACGAGGGCGAGGCAGGGGCGGGGGAGGCAGGGGCGGGGGAGGCGGAGGCGGGGGAGGCGGAGGCGGGGGAGGCGGAGGCGGGGCGGGTGGGGTTTGAAAGAGAAGTGGTGACTAGTGAGAGAAGGAAGAGAGAGATGGGGGCTAATTGTGTTGTGAGAATGATTAGGGTTTGGGTGGATTTAGAAGCTTTTATATGGGCCTTCTCTTTTTTGTTTTAATCTTGACCATTCATTTGTTTAATCTAATGGTTTAGATTAGGACTCATGGACTCACCTAAGAAAGGTGGACTTACCTGATCCTATTTCTATATGTATATATATATATGTATATATCTAT
>JAIUZE010015429.1:0-30647 GCA_022085475.1 Heliosperma pusillum
TTAGAAGGTGGATGCAACCGTCTAAGATTGAAGAGTTTGGATTACCGAGGGTTAACTGATTCACATGATTACGTGTTGATTAGGGTTTGAGTGTATCACGGCCATGTTTCTGAGAGGAACCTCTGAACTAGCATACCAGCTTCCCTACCTTGAGTTATAGTTTATTATCGGTTTCACATGATAGCTTTCACATGCTAGGTTATTTGTTAGTTATCTGTTTCATAACATGAAAGCATATCATATATGTTTAAGTTTTGTATTTTTTCATATACATTGCTTTTATGTTATTCATGTTTCATTAAACTCGACATTTCGTGGCTGGGAGAACTCGGAGTTACTCCCCACTGACTGTGGCTTCCGTGTTTATATGTAATGCGGTCGAACAGGGGGTGAATGCATACTTGGGTACATTGACGAGCTAGCGAGCGAAGTATTTACCTTGGACCTATATTCGGTTCTTAGATTGTATATTATTATACACTCTTTTATTTCCGTATTTATACGGGAGATATGTCTCCCGTCCTGTATAATTTTTATTGTATAATATTATTTCCGTATTTGTTATGAACCTTTTTATTTAAGACACCTTCTTATGATGAATATATTTAATAGTAGGTTCCGGTTTTAAAATGTACCGATTTTCACTAAAGTGAACCTATTAGAAACGTATTCTCATCTTTTATTTATTTAAATTATATTTTTTTTTTCCGCAAATTTGAGGGTGTCACAAATGTGATCCCGTGGATGCCTTTTAATCATACTTGTCATGTACACGGTGCTAGTGTGTTTCATTTACCGTGAGAGTTGTCGTCTTTGTGTCGTTATGTTTGGATGCGTGATTACATGATTGATTATTCATGGTCATTGCATGACTTGGCATGATTTGTTTGTCGAGTCTCAATCTTAACAAACTTATACTGCTAACGGTGAGATGTTAGCCCTAGTGAGCGTATTCGGTTGCCTAAGAGTGTCTTCCCCGAGTCTTTGTATAACATGATGGATTCGGACTTGTACCTCTTATACTCTTATCATGATATATTGAATTGCATATCTATTCTTATCGCATTTCCCATGTATATCTATATATGCATGCTCTACTTTTGTATTTCCTTTTATGTACGTTTAATGTGATATGGCTGGGAGATCCCGGAGTTACTCCCCAGTGACTGTGGCGTTCATGTTTTTCATGGATGAACAGGTTTCTTGATTTGGATGGCTTTGTGCTTATGCTATTTTGGGTTCGGGTGTGAGCCAGCGGGTGTTGTCCCTGGAAGTTTCACCTCTATACGATTTTAGCTTGTTTCCTAACCACTTTGACATTTGTTAATCTTTTGAGAGACTACATCTCTTATCTTATAGTATTTGGTATTCGGTTTGTAATTTGACACTCCTCGTATACTTATCTTGCATGTATAAAGGTTTTTAAAATACCGTATTTCCGCTTATTAAATCACATGCTTGTATGTTTTATTTCCGCATTCGCGAGGGTTGTCACACTCCTCCCCTTCACAAAAGCCCCCTGATTCTGACGAATGATGTCAGACAATATTAATGCAAGTCTGGAGCACAAAATCCTTGAAATTGCCTTGTACAAAACATTGCAGCAAGTTATAGGCCTAAAGTGAGTCACACTTGTTGGCCTCTCAATTTTAGAAATAAGGGTAATCATTGTAGAATTAATCTGTTCCAATAATTTACCACTCAAGAAGAAATCTTTAACTGCTTCACACACCTCATCACCAACTATATCCCATGTGTGAAATAAAACATAACAAACATGTGAATTATATAGCGGAAAATACGGTGTTTTTAAAACTTTTTACATGCAAGATAGAAATACGAGGAATGTCAAATAAATACAAACTAAAAAAGAATATACTACAAAGAGACGTAGTCTCTCAAAATGTATCCAACGTCAAAGTTATTAGCAAACTAGCTAAACAACGTCTAGAGGTGATTCATCCAGGCCAACGCCCGCTAGCTCACACCCGAACCCAAAACACCACAAGCAAAAAGCCATCCAATCAAGTAACCTGTTCATCCATGAAAAACATGAACGCCACAATCAGTGGGGAGTAACTCCGGGATCTCCCAGCCATATCACATTAAACGTACATAAACGAAAATACAAAAGTATAAGCATGCATATATAGATATACATGTGTAATACGAGAAGGATAAATACGCACATCAATATATAAGAATATCGATACATGAAGTACAAAGTCGTAACCATCATATTATAGAAAGACTCGGGAAAGACACCCTTAGGCAACTATACACTCACTAGGGCTTGCATCTCATCGTTAGTGGCATACACTTGATAAGATAGAACTCGACATATGAACTGTACGCATCAGATTAGAAATAGACTCGGGGAAGACACTCTTAGGCAACCATACACTCACTATGGCTTGCATCTCACCGTTAGCGGCATAAGTTTGATAAGATTGAGACTCGACAAACAAACCATGCCAAGTCAACCAAAGATCACAAATAATCAATCATATAATCATTCATTCAAACGTACAATATGTTGACGACCTCTCTCACGGTAAATGCCACGCACTAGCACCGTGTACATGCAAGTATGATTAAAAGGCATCCATGGGATAAGCATTTCCCTGAACGCATACATGATTACATTTCGTATATGTAGACTAGTTTCCTCCTGGTAGCACGACGATATAAATATCCGGTCCTAGTCCAAATCTAGCCAGACTCTCGGAATAAACCATTTTCCGATTCGACATGCGATGACATTTCGCATCCAAGACTCGGTCAATCATAGACGCCGAGTACCCCAAATTCGGTCGACATTCACGAAAGAGGCGGAAAAGAGCACAAGCCTCACAACAAGCGGTACGCTACATGCAGTTGACACCACCTCGCAAGTATACAACATTTGACGGCCGGGTCGATCAACTCAAAGCTTTCGCTTCGCAACAACGTCGTCATATGCCCACTAACACATGCAATTAAGCAGTAAGGATACGCTCCCCATTCCGACATTCCAGCCTTACAAACTTGGAGGTAGCCAAGGGAATGAGAGTACAAAGCACATAGGAAATTAGTGCTCAAACCGTAACATTTGTAAAACCGACTCAAAGGGGGACATATCAAAAACCGTCACCAACATGAGAATAGAAAATTATATAAATTTAACTATGATAAAATGAATCAATACATGATACATAAGCATTAGATTAAGTTTATGAAGTATAATAAATAAGAAACATAGATCTCCTCTCCAAAACAGCGTGTTTGGAAACCAACTAAAACAAGGGTCAACTTCAAACGATCATAACTATAGTTCAAGACATCCAAATGCATAAAATTTTCAGTGGAGGTGATAGCTTATCCTCTTACGGTTCCAACGGTAGGTCACAAGCCCAAAACAAGCAAGTAACAAAGGAGATATGATCATTTTACGAAAAGGGGTCAGTGCAGGAAAACTGCAGTCGACTTTGGGAAAAACTTGCAGCGAGAAACGCTGCCAGCGCCAGGCAACGCTGCCAGCGTCCTACGACGCTGCCAGCGTCTAGGGAACGCTGCCAGCGTCTTGGTCTGGCAGGCACGGATCACACGAATTTCACAATTTCACTAAGGCATAACACAATTATCATCTATCATCACAAATCGTAAATTCTCATATCAATTATCACTAACAACAACCAACATCAACAACACAATTCCTAAGATTTCTAATCATATTCTAAATACAATTTCTAACATAGAAAACACATAAAACACGTAAATGATATCGAGTCAACCTTCACCGTTACCTTTATGCGTCTTTAAACGATTTCTAAACCTTCCTCCACTAGATAGTAATCTTTGTCGGGGTCTAGAAAGTCTCCACCTACAATTATATAATAAAAGATGAATATAATTCACCTTTGAGAAAGAGGGATAAATTGAAAAGCAAGAAAGACGGTAATTTTATTACCAATACGGATAGACGAAGATGAGAGGGAAGGAATAAGACAAACCTTAGTGAATTTGAGCGAGAAATGAATGAGTAGTGACGATTCTAAGATGGATCAAATATGGAGGCTAGGGATTTGGGGTTTACTTAGTGAGGAAGAGGAAGAAGATTGAATGAGGGAGTTAGGGTTGTGAGGGAGTATATGAAGGAGTAAGTGGAAAACATGAGAAAAAGCCCAAAAACGTCTTAAGACGTAACTTACTCGGAAACTCGCGAAAAGTCCAAAAACGAACTCGGAAATTCTAAATTAGACACGGGAAATTTAATTCTTAACTAAAACTAAATTTCGCTAAAAAGTATTCGTATAATATTTTTACTATAAAAATAGGGTACATTTGCGGGTGTTACACCATGAATCCCTATAAAACTGACTATTATACCCATCAGGTCCAGGTGATTTCAGTTTGGGGATACTGAAAATACATTGTTTAACCTCCTCATTAGTAACTGGACTCATAAGTATATTCCAATGAACCTCTGTACAGCAAGGTCCCTTCCTCACTACACTCTTATTCACAGCATCCACGTCCTTATGAGTACCCAGAAGCTAAATATAATAATCCAGAAAAGCTCCTTGAATAGATGTAACATCATTGCACATTTACCATCGTTATCCATAATCTGGAATACCTTGTTCATATTCAATCTTCGTTTTATAACATGGTGAAAGTAAGAGGAATTCAGGTCCCCTTCAATTGACCATTTCAGCTTAGCTTTCTGAGATAAGAAGCTATCCCTTACTGCACTAAGCTTCTTAAGATCATTAGCACACTCCATTTCCTGCTGCCTTAACTCCTCACTCCCTGGATTATCCACCAATCTAACCTGAATGTTCTCCAAGATAGTACTGGCAATATTTGTGTTATTTTCAATATCAGAAAAGCAAGTTTTGTTCAGCCTCTTCAGAACTGGTTTGAGGGCTTTTAATTTTTTAACTACTTTGAACATCTTTGTACCTGATATTGTAGGAAACATCGGTATACTTCCCTTTAAAAATTCGGATTTTAATGAAATTATAACTATATGAATTTCTAGTCATAAATGAAATTGCATAATATAAACAAGAGATTAAGAAATAACCTTCGGTCCTAGAAAAAGGCCTAAGAACAAATACCAAAGTAGGTATTCTCCTAATCGTTACACCCAAGATGGTTCAACAAATGCCTTCGTCGTGCTAGAACGAATACCCAAAAATTACTTCTAATTTTGTGTGTATAAATGATGATGAATATGAAGATGAATAAGAGAGTCAAAAATCAGAATTTTTCTTCTCCTCTTTTTCTTTTGTGCCGTGAGATTAGAAGTAGATTAGGGTTTTTAGAAAAAGATTTTTCTCCCTTTAATACTCCCAACTCTAACCGTGAGATTAAGAGGAAAGCATAAAAAAATCTTGTTTCCTTATTCCTCTCAACCTATATTAGGAAGTTAGCATATCTCATTTAATATGTACATAATGTAATATGTATTCCAATTATTACTAGTAATGGACCGTCACATAAACCTGTTGGAGTAGGTGTCCTCCACAATAGTGCGCCACATAATAAATCTTATTATGGAATATAATTGGGATAATTATTGACTACATATATGATTAGTCAGTTGATTAACGTAAATCAATAACGGTTGGCTGACTAGAGTTTGACGTTATTGTCGTTTGACGGCGGTGATCAACTGATCCCTTTCGGTCACACCTAAAGGATGAAATCCAAATAGTAACTAATTATTTGTATACGATACAGTTAATTAGTACATTACATATATTCGATATGTACGAGAGTTAATTATTAGAAATTGAGTTAAGAACTCAAATTCGATTAAACTTATTTTTCAATTATGCGATAATTGACTAATAAATTTATATCTTATTTTAATACGATTAAATAAGATTTAACTTAGTAATTAATCGTTAAATTACTAAATTAGTTGAGGTTTTGAGATAGAGGTAATTAGTTAATTATATTTACAAGGAGTTGTAAAATAAATTAACCATGCATTGTGGGACCCATTATATATTGATATAATGGTAAAATATTACTTAAAATGTTAAGTACATATTATTTATTTAATTGAGTCATATAATTGTGATATGATCAAATTAACACTTAATTATACAAGATAATTAACCATATGATCAATAAGTATTTGTGAGACAAATATGAAAAATCAAAATGGACCTAACTAGACCAAAATGGCCGGTTGGATTGTAGTTAGAAGGGTGATGATTTTTTGTTCTTGTTTTTACTCTTTAGTTACTTATTGAAAGTGACATAACAAGTAGAAATAATCATCATATATACTACAACACTCCACTCTAATGCATGTGATCAAATTGAACAAAATAATAGTCCTTTTATGGACAATATCATCCGGCCAAAGTGGCTTAAGAATGAACAATGGTTGTTCATTTTTCATGACTTCATTTTTGTTCAATTTGTTTAACTTCTCTCTAAAACTCTTCTTCTCACTAAAACTCTCAAATACTAATATTTACTAAGTATTACTAGTGTAGTAATATAGTCATAATATTAGTAGAATATTATCTATCTTATTATCTAGTTAATAATAAGGGTAGATTATTTGGGTTAATCTTGGTGCAACTTAGAGGAGATCTTCTACTTTGGAGATTACTTGTGTTCATCCATATTTATAGCTCAAGAACAACAAGAAGGAGTTCTTGTTGTGCCCTTATATTTTCCATATCAATGTGAGGAAATTTCTTCCTTTATATAAATGTCTTTATATTTGCATGCATGTTACATAGATCATTAAATACTAAATTAACAAGTAATTTAGCAATTAATTAGAGGAGTCTAATTAAGGTCTATGGACTTTCAAAACCGAGTAATGCCGGACCAATACACTATAATAATATCATGCAATACATATCCGCCAACTTAAATATAACAGTTTACATTTAGTTTAGACCAACATTATATACATTGATTAAATATAACATTTTATATTCAATTACCAGCTAACATTATTTAATCGTTATTAAATAATCGTATCATCATCACATTGACTAACCTTTTAGTCAAATACATCGACTAACCTTTTAGTCATTTAATAAGGCATCAATATGATTATTTTCTCAAATAATCACATCTCTCAAACACATTCTCTAGGTGTGACTTTTTGCGATCAGTTGATCACCGCCATCTGTATGACAATAACGTCAAACTTATCTAGCAAGCCAACCGTTATCGATAAACGTTAATCAACTGATTATAATACAAAGTATACCTTGTGAAACTTAGTTGTTATCACACTAACTGTGGAGGACACTAGCTCCAACAATCTCCCACTTGTCCTTACAAGTGTATGTGCGATAACCAATTCTCATATCCTTAAATTTCTCTCACTCAATGTAAAACAATTTGCAAAGTCCGCATTCACAAAGGTCGTATTTTACAAGTGATCAGTATCAAGAGTGGTTTTCCCGACTAGAGAGTAACTCAACTGATAAACGAATCATTATTTGAGCATGGCCATGCATTTCAGTTACTACTCCTCGAGTGGCCCTGAGAAATAACAAAACCTGATAAAGGGTTGGATATTTTCCTCAACTCAAATCCTGCAGATGTGAGCACAGTATGAAATGACCCAGTAAAAATCTGCTTGGCCTCCTGTTACAGTCGACCGTGAGAAAAAAACCAAAGTCACCCAAAAACTGCCTTAATCTCAAGAGACAGTCGATAGTCAAAAGAATCGACTCTAGGAACACTATGGACGTCCAACCCACGACCTGGCACCGAATGTTGTTAAACATTTAGGACTCCATAACGTCGTCATGAATTACAATGTCCTACGAGGTATCCTTATAACTCGTATTTGAGATCGATCAGTCAACAGTTTGACTTATGGCTCGTTGAACCCACCATCAATCGACTTAACAATATAATAGCCAGAGTTATCAGCTCATGTAGGCGATTACGGACCAAAACACATATAATGTTATTCAGTTCACTTTGTGGTGTTAAATGTTGTCCATACAATCCACATGAAAAACAAAATATGAAAACAATACGATGAAGTTATTATTAGTATATGAAAAAGATGTATCTAACTCATACAAACAGCTAATACAACTCAGGAACACGTTTAATTCCCATGGAAGTAACGTGCCTTACATGCTTATCATGTCTTAACGGTTTAGTGAGAGGATCTGCTATGTTATCATCCGTAGCAATCTTGTCTATCACTATCTCCTTTTGCTCCACGTAATATCTGATCATGTGAGCCTTCCGAAGTACATGTCTATATTTGTTGCTAGACCTAGGCTCCTTAGCCTGGAATATGGAACCTCTATTATCACAATAGATGGTGATCGGGTCATTCGAACTAGGAACTATGGCAAGTCCTTGTAAGAATTGACGCATCCATATAGCTTCCTTTGCAGCCTCTGAGGCGGCATAGTACTCGGACTCAGTCGTAGAATCTGCTATAACACTCTGCTTGGAGCTTTTCCAGCTAACCGCAGCGCCATTAAGAGTAAATACGAATCCAGACTGAGATTTTGAGTCATCCCGATCCGTTTGGAAGCTAGCATCTGCGTAACCGGTTGCGCAAAGCTCAGTCTCTCCTCCATAAGTCAATACCCAATCCTTAGTCCTCCGTAGGTACTTAAGGATATTTTTAACAGCCAGCCAGTGTGTTTCACCTGGATTGCCTTGGTACCGACTGGTCATACTCAAAGCATATGACACGTCTGGACGTGTGCATATCATGGCATACATGATCGATCCTATAGCTGATGCATAAGGAATTCGACTCATGCGCTCGACCTCTTCAGATGTCTTGGGTGCCTGAGCTTTACTTAAATGCATCCCAGACGTCATTGGAAGATACCCCTTCTTGGAGTTGGTCATGCTGAACCTTTCAAGAATCTTATCTATATAAGACTCCTGACTGATTGATAACATCCGTCGTGATCTATCTCTGTAGATACGGATTCCTAATATGCGATGTGCCTCGCCCAGATCTTTCATCTGGAAATGGTTCTTTAACCATACCTTAACCGAAGATAAGAGAGGAATATCATTCCCTATCAAGAGTATGTCATCGACATACAATATCAAGAAAGCGATTTTACTCCCACTCGACTTGACATATAAGCATGGTTCCTTAACCGATCGAGTGAAACCATTCTCTTTTATGAGTTATTCGAAACGATGATTCCAACTCCGAGAAGCTTGCTTAAGTCCATAAGTGGAACGCTTAAGCTTGCACACTTTCTTAGGATTTTTAGGGTCAATGAAACCTACGGGTTTTACCATGTACAACTCCTCCTCCAAATAACCGTTTAAGAAGGCGGTTTTCACGTCCATCTGCTGATAAGTGATATTTTGTACTGATTTATCCCCCGTCTTAGCTCGATTTCTATACGATTTATGCACTTTGTTTAGTGATTAACGAGCTAATATTGCTATTCTAGTTGTTTTGCGTGTTTTGTCTCGTTTTATAGGAAATGAAGCGGTTTTGCTATATTTTCCTACTTTATGGAGCAAAGACACTAGAGTACGAGTTTATGAGGAACCGATGATAGCCATTTCACGATTTGATTACGATTCTGCTACATCCTTCCTCAAGTGGGTTTATCTTGGACTTTGGCTTTGAACTTCAAAAGGAAACATCAACCCAAGTCAAAGGAAGACTAGCCCAAGCCCAATTACGTATTGCATTGACCAAGACCAAGGCATAGGATTCCGTGCCCAAGGATGAAATTGGAAGAGACGGAAAAATCCATCTTGCACAATTACCCGATCGGATTTCCACTTACCCGATCGGGTATGTTTGCTGTTGAGACGTTTCTTGGCTCTTCTTCTACCAAGTTTAAATGAGTGATTAAATGTTTTGTCTAGGGGATGAATCTGGACACATTTGACCAACCTCTATTTAATGCAAGCCTTAATGGAGCTTTATTAGGTTGTCTAGGGGATGAATCTGGACACATTTGAGCAACCTCTCAACCCTATAAATAGCCTAGCCTCCACACAACTAAGATGTACAAAAAACACTTCTCTTCTCTCTTTAGTTTAGTTTTTCTTCTTTCTCTCATCTTTCTTAGTTTAGTTTAGTTTTAGTTTTCACTAGTTTAGTTTAGTTCTAAGTTTTCTTCAATTGTATGGTTCTACTTGTAATTGGAACTCAAGTTTCCGGGTTTGCATTTCCTATTCAAGTTCTTATTCCATTTCAATCTTTGCTCATCCTTTCCGGTAATCTTTATTCTCGTGTTTACATTATAGTTTCATTTTCTTTTAGTATTTCCTTTATCATGTTTACCATTCTTAGTTTTATAATCTTAGTTTCCCTTTCATTGTTAATCATGCATAAGTAGTCGTTTTTCTAGGGTGTAGGATAGCCATGTTAGATTGATTAAAAGATGATAATTGGATAAAAGAAATTGTGCCTTTAAAACATTGTGTCTATGCATGTTTGGACTATAACGATAGTTAACGATTTTTGGCCAAAATCATCGACTAAAATGGAATTCTTTTCCAAGGAAGAGATACGCGAATTGAATAGACAAAGCATGACATGGTAAATTAAGACCTAGTAAATCGCCTACAAGCCTGCTAGACCATCTGATCTATGATTGTAAAGATTACATCATTCTTACGAACTCACAATGAATTATTTGCATATCCTAAATCCAATTTCATCAATATATTAATCTACATGTGTGAACCTACTTCCCTAGATTCTTTTCTTTATTGTATTGTTATCATTATAGCATTTAATAATTAGTGACAAACATTTGCCAATCGTACAAGGTAGAGTTCTAACCATAACTATTCACAAGTATCTCCCGTCTCCCCGAGATCGACCCCTTACTTCCCTAACTACATTAATTTTTTGTTAGCCTAGTCTGGGTTATTTATCTTTGATTAGGGTACGCGACAATCCTGTCAAATTTTGGCGCCGTTGCCGGGGAGCACGGTTTTGTTTATTTGTGATTAGTAGATTTTTATCTTGTCTTTTTCTTTTTTTTCTTTTCTTTTGTGTCGAGGAACACTTGTTCCTTGAGATTTTTCTCACCTTTTCCTTGTAGTATAGTGACTCTTTTCAGGTAATAGGAGTTTTTTCTTTCAAAGGGATTGCTTTATTTTCTCTCAATGACTATCTATTTTCAACCTCCACAATGCGAGAATGAGCCTTTCCATGAATACCTCAACCGATTTTATAGCTATTCTAACTATATTATCTCTCTTGGGTATACCCTTGATGAGACCTATATGAGACATGTCGTGATTCATGGAATGCTCATTGAGTGTCGTAGCCTGGCTATGCAATTGAGTGCTGGAAGTTTTTATCAGAAGAGAGGAAAGGAACTTTGGATTTTCTTGGACTTTATGGCATCCCAATCTTGGGATGAAACGCACCGGCGGTTGAGAATCCAAAAGCAAATCAATGAAATCATGGCTCAAATTCAAATGCTCAAAGGGCAAAAGGAAGAACCCACGTTTAAAAAATGTAAGCCAATCAATTTTCCTTATGCTTTTTCACCTCCTCCATGTGAGTCTATTTTCTCCTGTGCTTTTTCAGCCCCCCCATGTGAGTCTAATTCTCCCCAATCATATGAATTAATAGATGACGATGATGATGGTCCAACCTTTTCTATTGAAAGGCACTCTAGTGTCGTTCCATTTGACAATTTTGAGACCCCCATTATTGATATTGACCATATGGTAGTCGAGACTTTAGACAAGGATGTTGTTAAGCCCATTTGTGACTCCCATGGAGAGTCGTTGATCGAGTCATCATATTTCTTTGAAAATCCTTTCGCTAAAGATATTCCAGATTTATTTGAAAATGATACTGGGTTTTGTGAACCTAGCCTTGAAATTAAGTGGGATCAACCACCTATTTTTGATTCCCAATCCTTTGATTCACCCTACCCCCAATTAGAGTCCACTAATGATATTTTGGGAACTAATTGTTTGTTCCATGATCTTAAACATTTCACTCCATCTCTCACTAACGAGTGGAGCAGTTCAGTGGTCATCTATGAAGTTTGTCATGTGCACAATGATAAGATATATCAATTCTTACCTTCAATATTTCATGCTTATATCTTGTCAATTGCTTACATATGTTTTTGTATAGCTCATGCGCAGGTATATGATCGACTTCTAAGGGCATTGAAATGCTTTTTAAAGGCATAAAGAATGATCTTCATTAATAAAGAGTCTAGCAAGACATTTAAATAAACCTTCGCGGGAGGCAACCCGTGTTTTATTATATTTTTGTTGGACAATTTAATAATGTTAATTTTTAAATAATTCATTTGGTTTTGGTCCTAATAGCTTTGACAATAAGACAATAATTTTATCTAGTATTGTAGTAGCTTGTTCATCACAGGTACTTTGGTGCTTGGGTTGTACTTTTCCCCCGTTTTCAAGCTAGCTAGGGGGAGCTGCTGCACGGTTGTATGTTTTCTTTTCTTTCTTTACCATTTTGTTGAGTCGTCCCCCATTCCTTTGTTGGTTATGTTGTCATTCTTTGTGTTTTCTGCGCTTAAACCAGTTTCGCACATTAAGAAAATTGTGTTATTTTAGCTTGGGGGAGGGATTTAGTTTGTGTCGTTTTTTATTTAGTCTAGTTGTTTATTGAATTTGAAAAATTTGAAAATTCCAAAAAAATTTAAAAATTTTAAAAAAAAAATTAATAAAAGTTGTGTGTTTTGTCCACCCAATTGTGTTGTGCATAATGTCATTCCTCAATGCATTTCCCTTATTGTAGCTTTTTAGCCAATGTTTCACGCTTTTGACGGAATTTTGCATACATGGGGATGTCTTGTACACAGTGGGTGAGGGATTGATTTTAGATTTATTAGGCTTGATCTTGACTTTGGCAAACTGCATATACGGTAAAGTAAAGCCTCCAGTGATCGGTACATCTATACCCGATCCCAATAAGGTGTGTGTAGTTTCTCCTTATGATTTGCGTCACATCAAAAACGCATAAGTATGGTTCTCATTTCATTCCCATAAGCATTGCATTCATGAATCACTAAGATTTGAAGCCTTTTTCACTTTGAATTACCCCTCAAAATTAGCCCCTTCATACAAATGCTTCACAAAATAACAGCTACATATAAAAACTGCCTACCTTTCGAGCTAGTAGCTAGACTCTGGTGTATGGGTGCTCTTTTGAGAAGATTTTATTCCTTGATGACAAAGTGAATTTGGGAGAACCAAAATGTTCAAAAAAAGTGATGTTATGTTCAGAAAAAAAAAAAGAAGAAAGAAAAAATGAAATAGAAAAATGAAAATATTGAAAAAGAAAAAAAATCGAAAAAAGAAAAAAAAGAAATAAAAGAAGAAGTTGTGAGTATCTCCTCAAAATGTCAATTCAATGTTTAGAAGGAGTTCACTCTTGTGTTTCGTGTGTAGTAAGCCAATCCGTTTCTTCTAGCTTCGTTATTCGTCTTTTGGGAATTAATCGAAAGTTTAAATTGAGTATTCATTCATCATTGGTCAGTTGCTAGCTCATTCTAACCTTCACATGACCATAACTGTTTGTCCACCTTTCACCCATTTCCCAAAGCCTTCTTTCTATCTTTTCGGCTTCATTTCTATGTGCATTGTGATCTTTGACTTGTGTTTCGAATTGTTTACCATATTAGATTGGGGGCGCATTCTCATGAGTCGTAGATAGGAGAGTGCCACTCAAATATAAAATAATACTTTCTTGATTTATATAAAAATTTGAGTGTTGAGTGCACCGTGAGAGTCCATTGTCAAAAGATCATGCAAGAGCCTAAAAGTCTATTTGATGTTCCTTATGCTGCGTCGTTATGTAAATCTCAACCATGTTTTGCATTTTCCCTATGCCCACGCTGTTTCGGGATGTGTTTCATTGTGCTCTATAAGCTACTTGATGGGATATGCATTTGGTTGGATTGATTGTTGCTCGTCGTCCTTGTCCTTGTCATGTTTGTTATTGTATGCTTGCTTGAGGACAAGAAAGGGATTAGCTTAAGGGAGTTTGATAAGTGATATTTTGTACTGATTTATCCCCCGTCTAAGCTCATTTCTATACGATTTATGCACTTTGTTAAGTGATTAACGAGCTAATATTGCTATTCTAGTTGTTTTGTGTGTTTTGTCTCGTTTTATAGGAAATGAAGCGGTTTTGCTATATTTTCCTACTTTATGGAGCAAAGACACTAGAGTACGAGTTTATGAGGAACCGATGATAGCCATTTAACGATTTTATTACGATTCCGCTACATCCTTCCTCAAGTGGATTTATCTTGGACTTTGGCTTTGAACTTAAAAAAAAAACATCAACCCAAGTCAAAGGAAGGCTAGCCCAAGCCCAATTACGTATTGCATTGACCAAGACCAAGGCATAGGATTCCGTCCCCAAGGATGAAATTGGAAGAGACGGAAAAGTCCGTCTTGCACACTTACCCGATCGGATTTTCACTTACCCGATCGGATATGTTTGCTGTTGAGACGTTTCTTGGCTCTTCTTCTACCAAGTTTAAATGAGTGATTAAATGCTTTGTCTAGGGGATGAATCTGGACACATTTGACCAACCTCTCTTTAATGCAAGCCTTAATGGTGATTTATTAGGTTGTCTAAGGGATGAATCTGGACACCTTTGAGGAACCTCTCAACCCTATAAATAGCCTAGCCTCCACACAACTAAGATGTACAAAAAAAACACTTCTCTTCTCTCTTTAGCTTAGTTTTTCTTCTTTCTCTAATCTTTCTTAGTTTATTTTAGTTTTAATTTTCTTTAGTTTAGTTTAGTTTAGTTCTAAGTTTGTATGGTTCTACTTGTAATTGGAACTCAAGTTTCCGGGTTTGCATTTCCTATTCAAGTTCTTATTCCATTTCAATATTTGCTATCCTTTCCGGTAATCTTTATTCTCGTCATTACATTATAGTTTCATTTTCTTTTAGTATTTCCTTTATCATGTTTATCATTCTTAGTTTTATAATATTAGTTTCCCTTTCATTGTTGATCATGCATAAGTAGTCACCTTTCTAGGGTGTAGGGTAGCCATGTTAGATTGATTAAAAGATGATAATTGGATAAAAGAAATTCTGCCTTTAAAACATTGTGTCTATGCATGTTTGGACTATAACGATAGTTGACGATTTTCGCCAAAATCATTAACTAGAATGGAATTCTTTTCCAAGGTAGAGATGCGGGAATTGAATAGACAAAACATGACATGGTAGATTAAGACCTAGTAAATCGCCCAAAAGCCTGCTAGACCATCTGATCTATGATTGTAATGAACACATCATTCTTACGAACTCACAATGAATTATTTGCATATCCTAAATCCAATTTCATCAATATGTCAATCTACATGTGTGAACCTACTTCCCTAGATCCTTTTCTATATTGAGTCATCAATTAAGGTTTTAGTTTTCTAGCATTAGTAATAACCATTGTGACAATCATACAAGTTAAAATTCTAATCATATCTTTTCACAAGTATCTCCCGTCTCCCCGAGATCGACCCCTTACTTCCCTAACTGCATTTATTTGTTGTTAACCTAGCCAAGGGTAATTTATCTTTCATTAGGGTACGCGACAACCCTGTCAAATTTTGGCGCCGTTGCCGGGGAGCACGGTTTTGTTTATTTGTGATTAGTAGAGTTTTACCTTTTCTTTTTCTTTTTTTCTTTTCTTTTGTGTCGAGGAACACTTGTTCCTTAGATTTTTCTCACCTTTTCCTTGTAGTATAGTGACTCTTTTCAGGTAATACAAATATTTTCTTTCAAAGGGATTGCTTTATTTTCTCTCAATGACTATTTATTTCCAACCTCCACAATACGAGAACGATCCTTTCCATGAATACCTCGACCGATTTTATAGCTATTCTAACCATATTATCTCTCTTGGGTATACCCTTGATGAGACCTATATGAGAGATGTCGTGATTCATGGAATGCTCATTGAGTGTCGTAGCCTGGCTATGCAATTGAGTGGTGGAAGTCTTTATCAGAAGAGAGGAGAGGAACTTTGGATTTTCTTGGACTTTATCGGATCCCAATCTTGGGATAAAACGCACCGGCAGTTGAGAATCCAAGAGCAAATCAATGAAATCATGGCTCAAAGTCAAATGCTCAAAGGGCAAAAGGAAGAACCCACGTTTAAAAAATGTAAGCCAATCAATTTTTCTTATGCTTTTTCACCTCCCCCATGTGAGTCTATTTTCTCCTGTGCTTTTTCAGCCCCCCATGTGAGTCTAATTCTCCCCAATCATATGAATTACTAGATGACGATGATGATGGTCCAACCTTTTCTATTGAAAGTCACTCTAGTGTCGTTCCATTTGAAAATAATATTGAGACCCCCATTATTGATATTGACCATACGATAGTCGAGACTTTAGACAAGGATGTTGTTAAGCCCATTTGTGACTCCAATGGAGAGTTGTCGATCGAGTCATCATATTTCTTTGAAAATCCTTTCGCTAAGGATATTCCAAATTTATTTGAAAATGATACTGGGTTTTGTGAATCTAGCCTTGAAATTAAGTGGGATCAACCACCTATTTTTGATTCCCAATCCTTTGATTCACCCTACCCCCAATTAGAGTCCACAAATGATATTTTGGGAACTAATTGTTTGTTCCATGATCTTAAACATTTCACTCCATCTCTCACTGACGAGTGGAGCAGTTCAGTGGTCATCTATGAAGTTTTTCATGCGCACAATGATAAGATATATCAATTCTTACCTTCAATATTTCATGCTTATATCTTGTCAATTGCTTACATATATTTTTGTATAGCTTTTGCGCAGGTATATGATCGACTTCTAAGGGCATTGACATGTTTTTTAAAGGCATAAAGAATGATCGTCATTAATAAAGAGTCCAGCAAGACATTTAAATAAACCTTCGCGGGAGCAACCCTTGTTTTATTATATTTTTGTTATGAAATAAATTATTTTGGTTGGACAATTTAATAATGTTAATTTTTAAATAATTCATTTGGTTTTGGTCCTAATAGCTTTGACACCAAGACAATAATTTTATCTAGTATTGTAGTAGCTTGTTCATCACAGGTACTTTGGTGCTTGGGTTGTACTTTGCCCCCGTTTTCAAGCTAGCTTGGGGGAGCTGCTGCACGGTTATATGTTTTCTTTTCTTTCTTTACCATTTTGTTGAGTCGTCCCCCATTCCTTTGTTGGTTATGTTGTCATTCTTTGTGTTTTCTGCGCTTAAACCCGTTTCGCACATTGAGGACAATGTGTTATTCTAGCTTGGGGGACGAATTTAATTTGTGTCGTTTTTTATTTAGTCTAGTTGTTTATTGAATTTGAAAAATCCAAAAAAATTGAAAAAAATTAAAAAATTAAAAAAAAAAATTAATAAAAGTTGTGTGCTTTGTCCACCCAATTGTGTTGTGCATAAAGGATTCTTTCCTGGTAAGAGAGGTCTAAGACAAGGTGATCCTATCTCTCCTATTTTATTTACTATTTGTATGGAGTACCTTAGTAGGTTGTTGGAGGAAGCTAGTACTTTGTCTAGCTTTAGATTCCATCCTCTGTGTAGTAGGCTTAAGTTGAGTCATCTAATGTTTGCTGATGATGTCCTTCTTTTCTGCAAAGGGGATCTAAGTTCCATTGCTGTTATTAAGGAGACTTTTAATTGCTTTTCTGAAGCTTCTGGTTTGCATATTAGTTCTGAGAAGTCTGAAATTATGTTGAATGGTATTGCTTCTGTGAATGTGGACTATATCTTGCACTATACTGGTTTTAAAAGAGGTAAGTTGCCTTTCAAGTACCTTGGGGTGTCTATTTCTCATAAGAGACTTAGCAAGGTAGATTGTCATGTCCTGGTGGATAGAATGATTGCTAAAATTAGAGGATGGAATAGTAGGAAACTATCTTATGCTGGCAGACTTGTGTTGGTGAAGGCAGTTCTATCTACTATCCATAATTATTGGTCTCAATTGTTTGTTCTTCCTATGGGGGTCATGGATAGAATTAAGGCCCTTTGTAGGAGTTTTTTGTGGAGTGGGTCTGAGAATTCTTCTAAAGCTTTAGTGGCTTGGGATGTGCTATGTAGGGGCAAGAAGCAAGGTGGTTTGGGAATTATTGATAGCAGTAGCTGGAACATTGCAGCTATTGGGAAATTGGTGTGGTGGCTTGTGATTAAGAAAGATCATTTATGGATTAAGTGGGTGGATAACATTTATCTGAAAGTCAGACCTTGGCTGGACTATGTACCAACTAGTAGCTCTTCCTGGGCTTGGAGGAAAATTTGTGAGATCAAAGATAGATTTAAGGTGGCATTCTCAAATCAGCAATGGTTAGGGACTGATGGTGGGTACTCTATTTCCAAAGGGTATGAGTGGTTGGCTTGTAATGATAATGTTGGAGCAATTCAATGGTATTCTGAAGCTTGGAATAGATACAACATTCAGAAGCATGCATTCTTTATTTGGCTGTTGAAGAAGGAAAGGCTTTTGACACTTGACAGACTTAACAGGTTTGGTATCACTCAAAGCTTAAACTGTTACATTTGTGATGATGGTTATGAATCTCATTGGCATCTTTTTCAAGACTGCTGTTATGTGAAGACTTGTTTGCAGCTTCTCCTAAGTTGGTTGCATCTCAGTATGGTGCTTCCTGTCACTGCTGGAAAGATGCTGAGGATTAGAAGAGTGTCTGGTTTCAGGAGGTTGCTTTATTGTTCACTGGTAAATGCAGTTATGTATAATGTATGGCAGGCTAGGAATACTTGCTATGCTGATGGTTATGTCATGAGGCCTCAAGCTTTGATTGTTCGAGTGCAGCAGGAGTATAGAACTCGTCTTCCTGGGATGATGAAGCTGGGGATTAAACAATGTGATATTGAGTATTGTTCTAGCATAGGTCTTTTATGATTATGTTAGTCTTTATATGTTGATGTATTTGTGGTGGTGCTAGTTATGTTGCAAAAACTGAATGTTGTAATAGTGATTACCTCATTTGAGGTGTGATTAATGATTACTTACATGTTCACCAAAAATAATGTCATTCCTCAATGCATTTCCCTTATTGTAGCTTTTTAGCCAATGTTTCACGCTTTTGACGGGATTTTGCATACATGGGGATGTCTTGTACACAGTGGGTGAGGGATTGATTTTAGACTTATTAGGCTTGATCTTGACTTTGGTAAACTGCATATACGGTAAGGTAAAGCCTCCAGTGATCGGTACATCTATACCCGATCCCAATTAGGTGTGTGTAGTTTCTCCTTATGATTTGCGTCACATCAAAAACGCATAAGTATGGTTCTTTTTTGAGAAGATATTGTTCCTTGATGACAAAGTGAATTTGGGAGAACCAAAATGTTCAAAAAAAGTGATGTTATGTTCAGAAAAAAAAAAAAAAGAAAGAAAAAATGAAATAGAAAAATGAAAAAATTGAAAAAGAAAAAAAATCGAAAAAAGAAAGAAAAAGAAATAAAAGAAGAAGTTGTGATTATCTCCTCAAAATGTTAATTCAATGTTTAGAAGGAGTTCACTCTTGTGTTTCGTGTGTAGTAAGCCAATCCGTTTCTTCTAGCTTCGTTATTCGTCTTTTGGGAATTAATCGAAAGTTTGGATTGGGTATTCATTTATCATTGGTCAGTTGCTAGCTTATTCTAACCTCCAAATGACCATAACTGTTTGTCCACCTTTCACCCATTTCCCAAAGCCTTCTTCCTATCTTTTCGGCTTCTTTTCTATGTGCAATGTGATCTTTGACTTGTGTTTCGAATTGTTTACGATATTAGATTGCGGGCGCATTCTCATAAGTCGTAGATAGGAGAGTGCCACTCAAATATAAAATAATACTTCCTTGATTTATATAAAAATTTGAGTGTTGAGTGCACCGTGAGAGTCCATTGTCAAAAGATCATGCAAGAGCCGAAAAGTCTATTTGATGTTCCTTATGCTGCGCCGTTATGTAAACCTCAACCATGTTTTGCATTTTCCCTATGCCCACGCTGTTTCGGGATTTGTTTCATTTTCCTCTATAAGCTACTTGATAGGATTTTTATTTGGTTGGATTGATTGTTGCTCGTCGCCCTTGTCCTTGTCATGTTTATTATTGTATGCTTGCTTGAGGACAAGCAATGGTTTAGCTTGGGGGAGTTTGATAAATGATATTTTGTACTGATTTATCCCCCGTCTTAGCTCGATTTCTATACGATTTATTCACTTTGTTAAGTGATTAACGAGCTAATATTGCTATTCTAGTTGCTTTGCGTGTTTTGTCTCGTTTTATAGGAAATGAAGCGGTTTTGCTATATTTTCATACTTTATGGAGCAAAGACACTAGAGTACGAGTTTGTGAGGAAATGATGATAGCCATTTCCCGATTTGATTACGATTCCGCTACATCCTTCCTCTAGTGGATTTATCTTGGACTTTGGCTTTGAACTTCAAAAGGAAACTTCAACCCAAGTCAAAGGAAGGCTAGTCCAAGCCCAATTACGTATTGCATTGACCAAGACCAAGGCATAGGATTCCGTGCCCAAGGATGAAATTGGAAGAGACGGAAAAGTCCGTCTTGCACACTTACCCGATCGGATTTCCACTTACCCGATCGGATATGTTTGCTGTTGAGACGTTTCTTGGCTCTTCTTCTACCAAGTTTAAATGAGTGATTAAATGCTTTGTCTAAGGGATGAATCTGGACACATTTGACCAACCTCTCTTTAATGCAAGCCTTAATAGAGCTTTATTAGGTTGTCTAAGGGATGAATCTGGACACCTTTGAGCAACCTCTCAACCCTATAAATAGCCTAGCCTCCACACAACTAAGATGTACAAAAAAAACACTTCTCTTCTCTCTTTAGTTTAAGTTTTCTTCTTTCTCTCATCTTTCTTAGTTTAGTTTAGTTTTAGTTTTCTCTAGTTTAGTTTAGTTTAGTTCTAAGTTTGTATGGTTCTACTTGTAATTGGAACTCAAGTTTCCAGGTTTGCATTTCCTATTCAAGTTCTTATTCCATTTCAATCTTTGCTATCCTTTCCGGTAATCTTTATTCTCGTCTTTACATTATAGTTTCATTTTCTTTTAGTATTTCCTTTATCATGGTTATCATTCTTAGTTTTATAATCTTAGTTTCCCTTTCATTGTTGATCATGCATAAGTAGTCACCTTTCTAGGGTGTAGGGTAGCCATGTTAGATTGATTAAAAGATGATAATTGGATAAAAGAAATTGTGCCTTTAGAACATTGTGTCTATGCATGTTTGGACTATAACGATAGTTGACGATTTTTGGCCAAAATCATTAACTAGAATGGAATTCTTTTCCAAGGTAGAGATGCGGGAATTGAATAGACAAAACATGACATGGTAGATTAAGACCTAGTAAATCGCCTAAAAGCCTGCTAGACCATCTGATCTATGATTGTAATGAACACATCATTCTTACGAACTCACAATGAATTATTTGATATCCTAAATCCAATTTCATCAATATGTCAATCTACATGTGTGAACCTACTTCCCTAGATCCTTTTCTATATTGAGTCATCAATTATTTTTTTAGTTTTCTAGCATTAGTAATAACCATTGTGACAATCATACAAGTTAAAATTCTAATCATATCTTTTCACAAGTATCTCCCGTCTCCCCGAGATCGACCCCTTACTTCCCTAACTGCATTTATTTGTTGTTAGCCTAGCCAAGGGTTATTTATCTTTGATTAGGGTACGCGACAACCCTGTCATCTGCCAAATTTCATAGTCAAGAAAAGCGGCAAACGCTAAGATTATCCGAATGGAACGCAGCATGACTACGGGTGCAAAGATTTCATCATAATGCAATCCTTGCACTTGAGTAAAACCTTTTGCCACTAGTCGTGCCTTATAGGTGTCTGGTTGTCCCTCTATGTAATGCTTTATCTTGTAAAGCCATTTGCACTGAAGAGGCCGAACCTTATCAGGCAAATCAACCAGATCCCATACGTCATTCTCATACATAGAGTCCATCGCGGATTGCATGGCCTCAAGCCATAGCTTTGAGTCGGAATAGATCATGGCTCCTTTATAGGTAGCGGGTTCGTTACTCTCTAGGAGCAAAACATCGTCTCTATCGTTCTCCTCGACCATACCAATGTATCTGTCTGGAGGTATGGAGACTCTACCGACCTTCTAGGTTCCTCAGGAATATTAACCACAGCAGAAGATGAAGGAACATTTTCCTCCATCGGTTGCTCGGTTGTTGGTTCTTGAATCTCCGACAGATCGAAAGTTCTATCACTCGTCTTGTTCTCGAGAAATTCTTTCTCTAGAAACTTCGCACTAGCCGCAACAAAAACACGTTGTTCGGTAGGCGAATAAAAGTAATGACAAATACACGTTCTCCAGTTTTTCGAGATTCTCGATCATGTCGAGAATGTGTGGGCTAACTGGTTGGCCCTTCTGGAGTTTCGCTTCAAAGAAGCGAGTGGTAAGCTCATACATAACAATCTGCGGTGCTTTTGAGAATTCGTTAGTGAGCGTGGTGAAAATCTTGTTTGCACCTTGCGCAATGAATCGTCTTTGCAAATTGGATTCCATTGAAAAGATGAGTACGTTCTTTATCGCACCCGCCTCTATTACGAAATCACTATAAGCAAGTGATTCATTTGCTCCTACATTGGGGCCTTGGTTAGGCGGTAGTGGCTCAGTCAAGTACTTGAGCTTACCGTCAGCTATGGCAGCATTCCGCAATGAAGCCTCCAAGTCCGCAAAGTTGGACCCGTTATTCTTCAGTCGCGTGTACTGATTCATGTTGTCCATGAACATCTTAAGCCAGGATTCACGTGCGAGCATGACACTTGGCATAGGAGCATCATCATGTCCAGCCATTTGTTATAACAGTTTTATCGATGTAAATGAATGCTACACTGCGAGAAAGGAGATAAAACATACTCCCGCCCATCCAGACCAAAGGTAACATTGGGCTTTTTGCACTATTCATGAGTGTGGAGAATCTTTGATATTATTCCTAATATATAAGACAAAATATTGTCATGCGAGATCTTGTTTGATTCATCATCATGAATGCTATAAGAATATCAAATTATTATAATTTTTAATAATGTGTAACTAAAGATATTCACGTTGCAAAACGCGTCTCGACAAGTGTGAAAAGCCCAATGTTACCTTTGGTGTGGATGGGAGGGAGTAATAAGCATTTTCATCATTTTAATTAAGTCTAATGCAAAACCGATTAATGCGAAGACTCTTGCATTTATACAATTGACCTCCCTCAAGTATTATATAAATGATCCCAAGACTCAATTTCTGTAAATTGATAAGCCAACTACTTGGCTAATTCTACTTTTAGAATTCCTGGTCGATAAATTTCTGTAAATTCTATCTTTAGCCCATCATAATCACGAGATATTACTCGGACTATAATGTTGAGGTAAAATAGGTCAACACATACTACTTACCCAACGTAGAAGGGATCATATGGAGAGTAAGGTCCTATATGCCTACCGACGAAGAAGGGATTCATAGAAGTTATTCCTATAAAGACTAATCTCAATTTTAGGTTTTAGAGAAAGGTCCATCAGCTTTAATTTTATTCATTTAAGTGAATGAATGGTCTAGCATTTATCTAATGAATAATTTAAGATGATAGTTTTTAGAATATTGAGTGACATCTGGATGTCCATGATAATTAACATACAATCTATATGAGTCAATTTTCATGCAATTAAGTAGTAGTAGGTGGTTTGGCTTAGGCGGAATATGATGCAATAACTATCATGCAAAAGAAAAACAATAAGAACGGAAAAAAAATGAAAAACAAAGTACAAAGTCCTAGTGTGGCCTATCCTATCAAAATAGAACAAAAATACACTTTGGAATCCATCCTTATGGACCCTAGAAGCTTGACTTGATGTTCCATCTTGGTCCATGTAGCGGGAGTGAGCTATCCGATCTCCATCTAAGGTCTTCTCAAAAATACAATTTTTAAAATTACAAAATATAAACCTATTTACATTCTAATTTAAAAATTATAATTAAAAATTACAAAGGGGAGATTCGAGATCTCAAAATACATCCAAGACCATGTTACCATCATTACGATAACACAATCTACTAAGGCCACACTAAGCAATACAAATTACAACCTCTTGTAAAAATACCAAAATAATCCATTCATCCATTCATTCATTCATTCATTCATTCAACCATAATAAAACGCATCAACAAAATAAATTAAACCTTCAAAACATAATTCATTAATTTTGATGATTATTTTATCCAAACCACCTTTAAAATGATCAAAATTATGTGACAATTCCTTAATTGTACACAACAATTTTAATCAACCATAATCCAATTTAATTCACATTATCGGGCATAACATAAATTAAATTCAACATTATTTTAAACCTTTTTAAAATAATAGGGTATCTATCATTGTGAACTTTTTCACAACAACAACCAACATACATTATCTTTATAATGCAATAAACAAAAAATTAAAAAAAAAAATTCACTATTCATGGATGAACAATATCCGTGAACAGTAGCAGGTAAAAAAAAAAGTTATTTTTTTTATTTTTTTGTTTCGGTTTTTAAAAAACCAAAACAAACACAAATTAATTTTTTTAATTTGATCATGCTAATAAAACTAGATCGGTACAAACATTCAACATCTTATCATTATTAAACATTGATACAAACTAGATGATTCAAATTAACCTTTTAAAATGAATATCTAAATCATGATTAATCGATTATCGAAATACTCAACTAATCATAATTGTTTTGTAAATTCATACCGAAAAATTTAGCACGATGAATGTTCTTTAACATCCAAAACAAATTCCATTTTCATTCCATTTTTATTTCAATTTAATCTTCATTAAATCAAAACATCAACTAATTCATTATATTATTATCTTAACACATTAAAACAACAACATATATGAATCAAAAATGGAACCCTAAAAAAATTTCACGGCTCAAAAAAAATTCTCGGCTGGAAATAAAAAAATACAGCAATTTTTTTTTATTTTTTATTTTTAAATTATACCAATCATTTATTGAAAAACATATAAAATAATTTCATAGCCTATGACTCTGATACCACTTGTGGGAAACATCGGTATACTTCCCTTTAAAAATTCGGATTATAATGAAATTATAACTAAATGAATTTCTAGTCATAAATGAAATTACATACTATAAACAAGAGATTAAGCAATAACCTTCGGTCCTAGAAAAAGGCCTAAGAATAAATACCAAAGTAGGTATTCTCCTAATCGTTACACCCAAGATGGTTCAAGAAATGCCTTCGTCGTGCTAGAACGAATACCCAAAAATTACTTCTAATTTTGTGTGTATAAATGATGATGAATATGAAGATGAATAAGAGAGTCAAAAATCAGAATTTTTCTTCTCCTCTTTTTCTTTTGTGCCGTGAGATTAGAAGTAGATTAGGGTTTTTAGAAAAAGATTTTTCTCCCTTTAATACTCCCTACTCTAACCGTGAGATTAAGAGGAAAGCATAAAAAAATCTTGTTTCCTTATTCCTCTCAACCTATATTAGGTAGTTAGCATATCTCATTTAATATGTACATAATGTAATATGTATTCCAATTATTACTAGTAATGGATCGTCACATAAACCGAGTAATGCCGGACCAATACACTATAATAATATCATGTAATACATATCCGCCAAATTAAATATAACAGTTTACATTTAGTTTAGACCAACATTATATACATTGATTAACTATAACATTTTATATTCAATTACCAGCTAACATTTTTTAATCGTTATTAAATAATCGTATCATCATCACATTCACTAACCTTTTAGTCAAATACATCGACTAACCTTTTAGTCATTTAATAAGGCATCAATATGATTATTTTCTCAAATAATCACATCTCTCAAACACATCCTTTAGGTGTGACTTTTAGGGATCAGTTGATCACCGCCATCTGTATGACAATAACGTCAAACTTATCTAGCAAGCCAACCGTTATTGATAAACGTTAATCTACTGATTATAATACAAAGCATACCATGTGAACCTTAGCTGTTATCACACTAACTGTGGAGGACACTAGCTCCAACAGATATATCATTCCTCCACACCTTCTCAACATCATTCTTAAATGTAGCAGCAGTCCCCCCCATATTAAAGTATTTAAAACATCTTTTCCCCCTAACTCAGTTTGCCTACTCATAAGAGTACACGGGCAGTGATCAAACAGGCCTTCAGGGTGAAAATGAGCTGCAAAATCCCCAAAATTCTCCATCCATTCCAGGTTTCCCATAGCTCGATCCAGTCTACTATACACTCTGTCCTTTACCTCTTGCTTATTCGACCAAGTAAATAAGGCACCAGTAGCAATAATATCCTCCATACAACACAACGAGACACACTCCTGGAACTGTTCCATTTCAGTTTCTGTAGTATTACCCCCCAGCCTCTCAATTGGGGATAAAACAGTATTAAAATCCCCTAACAAGAGCCAAGGATCCTTACACTAACCAGCCATATACTTAAGGAACTCCCATAACTCCACTCTTTCCTTAACCCCGTTAAAAGCATAAATCATAGTTAAATAGAAAGGTTTCCCATTAGGCTTAGGCTGAACAAACATATGAATATATTGAACACCATAGGATAGAACCTGAATGTCAAAACAGCCAGGTATCCAAAATACCCATATTCTCCCCCCTTTATGCCATCCACAATTTGTAGTAATACTCCATCCATCACAGATTGTAGTATCTTTCTTAAGTAAGTTTATAGGATTAATTTTTGTTTCAAGTAACCCAAATAATCCAACTCCTTGATTATGCATGAACCACTTAACTGTTTTCTGTTTATTCAGGTCATTAAGACCCCGCACATTCCAGAATCCTAAGCTATGCATCATTACTAATTGCAGGTGGATCCTTACCACTCTCCTCAACTCTTCCTCCAGGGAGGATAGAATTATTCAGAGCATCCAAAAAGGAGTACTGACTAAATTTATCACTTAATTTGATACCCTTCATCTCCTCCTGCCTATTCAGTCTTATAATTTGTTATGCTGGCGTTGATTTAATTATACGAGTAGTTGTGTTCCTGGCCAACGGAGGAAAAACCTCAGGTGTAACAATAGGGATTTGGTTAGAAACTGCAACTTGTACAGGCCTTCATATCTGTTTAGGTGGTTGTACTGGTTTAGCCACAGGTCCCTTCTTCTCCCTAGACTTCTGTTCCACTTTCCTACATTTATAGGCTTCATGTCCCATTCCTTTGCAACTCTCACATACAACAGGTCTCCATTCATATTCAATCCCTACATTTATAATCTTTCCACACTCATCCAGGAAATGTACATTATCATTCAACTTCTGATTCATTCTCATTTGAATCATGATACGAGCATAACTAAACCTAGTTTTATCAGCTGTTCGCTTATCCATCTTAACAAACTTACCAATTAGACCTGCTATCTTAGGCAATTAACCCCAAAACTTCAATGGAATGTCATATAATTTGACCCACACAGGCACCACATCCACTTTTCCTTTGACCATCCCCATCTGAGCATCCCATGGTTTTATAATCAGTGGCTTATTATCAAACATGTAATACCCATCAGTCAACAACGTTTCACGACTATCATGATTATTAAATCTAACTATGAACACCCCATTATCCATGAAAGAAACTCTATCAATGCCATAATCCCCCCATGCTCGAGACACATAACCCTCTATAACCTCCCATGGTGGATTGGCCCCGAAAATATAACAAATAACAGAATTATTCCAGATTTCTACCTCCGATAGGATATCTTCAGCTGTAAACTAGAGTAACCCATCAGTTTCTTCCTCCTCAGCAATTGTGTCAAGAATAGCAACATTCCTACCTCCTTGTCTGAGATTCCAGCCTTCCCCATCTTGATGTTCATCTTCATCCTCTGCAAGATTAAGTACAGGAATTCCCACCATTTCCTTAAGCGAATTTGTTTTCCTCGCATCCTCCCCATTCGGCTTATTGATAGCTTGTGATTTACTACCATGATCTTGTTTATATTTTGTTGTTTTTAATGTAGATAACGGCAATAAATGATTGGCAGCACTTCTCCCAGTCGTCATTTTCCAGAATTCTATGTTAATCGAGCTTTCCTTTCTCTACTTTATCTCTCATGAACAATTCCTTGAGTGTTCATGAGTATGCTAAGTTGTTTGATGCGTTATACTTTGTTTGTGATATGAATGCTGAGGATGCGTAAAAAGGAGTGAGGTTTTTCCATGGATTACATTCTGAAATTTCACAACACATTGATTTGGAAGCTTTTGTTCGAATGAGATTACATATGTTTATATGCTTGAGTTGACTTTGTACGTAGAGGAGAGCTTAGCAACGCCTATAAACCACGAGGTGTTAGCTAAAGGGGACAGTATAGGGGCTACCAAAACAGTTGGGAAAGAGAAGAGTTTAGGTGAGATGGTTGATGTTCCATGCTTGGATGTTGCTTGTCCTAAGCCCAAGTGCCTTGAGCCAAAGGTCATTTATGCATATGGTGAAATGGATAGCTCATGTAATGCTATCTGTGAGAACCCATGTTCTGAAGTTAAAACATTTTTAACTCAACCTATGAGCCTACTAGTGAAGAGGAGAATAGCCTTGTCCTTTCCTATGGAACCATTAATGACCAAGCTACTAATTTGGGTTCTAAAGAGGTGATTGTCAACCAAGGACTACTTGAGCTTCAAACAATGAATTTTGGACAGGTTAAGGTCATGTTCAATGGTGGAACTTGTTGGGAGCCGATCAAGGGTGAAGCAAAAGGAGAGTCATGGATTGTTCCATGCTTAATTGTGCCAAATCCGATCTCCTACACAAGCCATGATTCTTGTTTCTTAACTTTCATCTTGGGAGGTATATCTTGCACTATTGCATCCCCACATTTATTCTTACATTTTGATGAGGTTACAAGTTATTCTTGCTCATTTGGGTGCTACCTCATACATGTTAAGGAGTGAAATTGATCAATCTAAACCCTACTGTCCAACTATGATCTTCTTGTGTTTTAAGATGAGTAGTGTTCAAAATGGTTGTGAGAACTTGTTGGGATTATTTTGAACCCGAAGGGGAGGTTCACTCCTTGATGTTGCTCAAGTTTTAGTTCATTTGGTGTTGTGTATGATGAGTCCAATGCACAAAAACAATAGCTGCCCACTTGAAGCTTTCTCGTGTTCTGCTTATTGTATAAGCACTCGTTTGGATGTGTGCTATGTGAATGATGCTTGTTTTGATGTGAGTGACCCTTTTTTATAACTTGATATCTACTCAAGAGGACTTGAATGTGAGAGGAGGTACCCTAGGGGTTGATTTGCTTATTGCTTATGCTTCACTTAAAGAGTTTTGGTCACCTAAGGATGTTAAGGGAATATTCAATGAGAACAAACCAAGCTTAGGGTACAAATATGAACATTCTGATTTGGATGCTTCTGTGGGAAAATATCCGTATACTTCCCTCTAAATCATTCAGGATTATAATGAAATTATGATTATATGATTAATAGTCATAAACGAAAATGGATAAAAAACAAGAGATTAGAAATAACCTTTAGTCATTGCTATAAAGGCCTAAGAACAATATCAAAATGATGATATCTCCTAATCGTAGCACCCAAGATAGAATGAGAAATGCCCTTGAATTTGCTAAAATGTTTTTGTGAAAAAGTTACTGTTAACTTTTTAATTTTGTGATGTGTAGAGATGGAGGCACTAGTGAGAATGAATTAGGGTTAGAATCAAAATCCGAATTTTTTTCTCTTCCCTTGCCTTTCTCACGGAACACTTAGGGTTTTATGGGAAGATAATTTCTCCTCTAATTAACCACTAATGGACCGAAAATTTCAGAGTGAATCTGGACTTTATTTCGGTTAAATTCGCTTTAATATATAATGTGTATTATTATTATAAATGTCATTTGGGTTGTCATGTATTAATATGTCCATACAACATTTTGTAGACGATACATTAATACCGGTCTGATAACATCTAATATGACAATCGTATAATATATACGTTAATTATAATTATCCGTATAATTATAATTTGCTAATTCAATATAACATTTTATATTCATTTACGAATTAAATTTTTAATTCGCATAAGCTTACATTATATATATATGCTAATTAAATACAACAGTTTATATTTAATTACGAATTACTTTTAATTCGTCTCAGCTTATATTATTTAATCGTTATTAAATAATCGTCTCATCATCACATTGACTAACCTTTTAGTCAAATACACTGACTAACCTTTTAGTCATATAATAGGGCATCAATATGATTATTTTCTCAAATAATCACATCTCTCAAACACACCCTCTAGGTGTGACTTTTAGGGACCAGTTGATCACCGCCATCTGTATGACAATAACGTCAAACTTATATAGCAAGCCAACCGTTATTGATGAACGTTAATCAACTGATTATAATATAAAGTATACCCTGTGAACCTACAGAGATTTATTTATGTTATTGCACTAACTGTGGAGGACACTAGCTCCAACAATCTCCCACTTGTCCGTACAAGTGTATGTGCGATAACCGATTCTCATATCCATATAAATTTCTCCCACTCAATGTAAACCAATTTGCAAAGTCTGTATTCACAAAGGTCGTAGTTTACAAGTGATCAGTATCAAGAGTGGTTT
>JAIUZE010015430.1:0-38709 GCA_022085475.1 Heliosperma pusillum
TCTTTCCGCCTCTTTCGTGTTGTTTAGCCGAATTTGGGGTACTCGACGTCTTTGTATGATCGAGTCTTGGATGTGGAACGTCTTACCACATGTCGAATCGGAAAATGTCTTATTCCGAGAGTCTGGCCAGGTTTAGACTAGACCGTATTATTATCGTCATCCTACCGAGAGGATTAGAGTCTTTTGTGTACGAAACGTCTTATCGTACATGATTCCGGGAAACGTCTTATCCCGTGAACTTGTTTGTCTGGGTCATGAGTATACGAAACGTCTTATCGTATACGGTTCAGGAAAACGTCTTATCCTGTGGACTTCCATTGGCTTGTCTTGCTATTGTACACGATGCTAGTGCGTTTCATTTACCGTGAGAGATGTCGTCATTGTGTTGTTGTGTTTGGATGGATGATTACATGAATGATTATATGATTGATCATTGAATGATTTGGCATGGTTTGGTTGTCGAGTCTCAATCTTATCAAACTTATACCGCTAACGGTGAGATGTAAGCCCTAGTGAGCGTATTCGGTTGCCTAAGAGTGTCTTCCCCGAGTCTTTGAATATCATGATGGATTCGGATTGGTGCCTCTTATGTTCTTATCATTATCTATAGAATTGCCTATCTATTCTTATCGCAACTCACATGTATGTATATATATGCATGCTTTACTTTTGTATTTCCTTCTATGTACGTTTAATGTGATATGGCTGGGAGAACCCGGAGTTACTCCCCACTGATTGTGGCGTTCATGTTTTTCATGAATGAACAGGTTGCTTGCATGGATGGCTTTTTGCTTATGCTATTTTGGGTTCGGGTGTGAGCTAGCGGGCGTTGTCCCTGGATGAAACACCTCTAGACGTTGTTTAGCTAGTTGCTAATTACTTTGTCTTTTGTTAACACTTTGAGAGACTACGTCTCTTGTGGTATTTTTATTTAGTTTGTATTTTTGACACTCCTCGTATTTTTCTATCTTGCATGTATAAAGGTTTTTAAAATACCGTATTTTCCGCTATATAATTCACATGCTTGTATGTTTTATATTTCCGCATTCGCGAGGGTTGTCACAGAGATCACGTGATTCTCCTTGTCGTTTATTTGGGTCATTTCCGAAAGACATTGTTAGTACTATCTATTTATCCAAGTCTTATTTATATGTTGTGCACTTACAATTGATACTGGCATATATTCCTTTTTTTTTTCTAGAACCTAGACAATGTTGATGTTGCTGGAGCGTCATTAGTAAGTATTTTGTGTGTTCCCATTTCAATTTCAACCTCAGTTCATTTCTGTCCATTCTTATTTAGTGTATTTTTCTGTCTTTTTCAGATTTTCACTCCAATCACCGTTGCTCATGCCCACCATTTTTGTTTTGTTTCAACTTGGGAAATAGCAAATTGCAAATCATTCATCCTATGAAGGACACGGCTGTTACATATGCTGATTACATACAACCTACGGTACATTAGTTTTTCTTTTGCTTTTGGGCATTTATGTTGTGTGGGTTCTTCAAAATTCGTCCGGGTGGGGGTGGGTTGGAAGTTAGAGTAGATTAGCTTAAAGGGACCCTTGCTAGCTTAGTGGCGAATTAGATCGGTGTAGTTTGACTTTGACCCGGACTCGTTCATGGGAGGGCCAGGTTAGGCCGGTTGACAATGGAATTGACTTTTTGTCGTATATGTAAAACTAGGAATTGTTAACATTGGACTCGTTCATGGGAGGGCCAGGTTAGATCGGTGTACTTATTTTGTGAATCTAACCGCTAAGTTATGTGAATCTTGCACTTCTGAAGTGTTAACCTTGGACTTAACTTTGTGAAACTACATAAAATAAGGTGTTAAACTGAAATACGATGAAAAAAAATGGAACAAAAAACTAAGCTCTCTTTTGTTCATACAGAAAGACTTGCTCATCAGCCTTCTAGAACCAAAGTTGCCAGTTGTGACATCTGTTTCTTGGATGATGCCTGAGGTATTTATCCCTAAGTCAAGTTTGAATTGTGATCAAATTGACAATGGACTCCACTTGTTGCGCATATTGGAGACTTTCAAAGGCTCCAAAAATGGTTATTCAATAGGCTTAATGAATGTAAGATTACCTTTTCAACATCCACTTTTTATTTATACATTGATAAAATAGATTACATGCATTTGAAACACTTTAAAATTATCTGATTTTTCATTTTTAGGAAATTCAACTCACACGTTATGCATTGAGGGTGTGCCATCGCATTATAACATGCAATGAAAACATATTACGAAAAAAAGTTCAACAAGATGCAGAAAAATGGAGTTCTGTACCTCGGTAACAACCTTCTTCATACTCAATTTTTAAACACCTACATACATTAGTGTTTTAGCTGAATAAAAGCTCTACAATAATGATATTTTCTCATTATGACAGTGGATATCAACTACTACCTTACACTGACAATGAATTGGTGAAGTTTGTTTGGCAAAGGAGAGCAAAGAAAGACTTAGAGTAAGCAACTCTTACTGAGTTCTCATATTTACTTAAATTTTGTTTTTTGAATTCGTTTCCATTGTGATATATATACTAATTGCATTTTTATAAATATGTAAGTGTGGCTATGGTGTCGACGGAGTGGATGGAAGTTACCAGAATAGCTTTGCAGTCGTTTAGACCACGTGCCTTTCTTATGGATCAGGTAAGTAGCATCTTAAGTTCCTTTTTGAAGTTCATTTTCATGCTCATGTTTCACTATCTTTGAACATGTTTTATTTTTTTCACGTATCTTTTTTCCTAACAAATTTTATTTTGTAGGTCATTGATATGTTTGGAATTAAGTCGACGGTGGGTAGAACAGATCTCCTCTACTTGCCAACAACAGCATATGTCAGTTTTATCATTTTTTTATAAGCTTTTATTCAATACTTGCCAACAACAGATCTCCTATGTTATGGTTGATAAACTTCAATAACTTGTGTTTTGTCTGAAGCAGACAGTTGATCTGGAGAAAAAACCTTCTATTTGGGGTAATTATATGAAGTGCACTTACATACCTGTTGATGGTAGATCTATTGAAAAGGTCAAGAACCTCTTTTACCTAATAATTGTTTGTGCTTATTAAAACTTTTTAGTGTTGTTATTGTTGCTTATTCTTCTTTTCTTGATACTATCTCAGGTTTTTATCCCTATCATAAAAAGACAAGCATTGGTGGGCGTGTGTCTGTGATTTGAAACGAAAGAAATGGTACATACTTGACTCGTGCATGTCTTTACTTAGTGACCCTGAGAACGAGTACACGATGGACATTGTACGTTTTCTTTTTCAACATAATGTTTTTAGTGTTTGAGATGTATAAATCAAAATTTTCAAATCTTGATTTACTTTTTCACTTTCAGTTGTACAATGTTGCGGGTGTTCTGGGCAATACACCGTCATATGAGCATTTGAAGTACATCCACATGATGAACTTTGATAATGTTTGTGTCACTCAACAAAAAACAATGTAAGTGTTTATCTTCCTTACTAATGTTTTACAGTTAGTTCAAGAAACTAAGAATCGTGTATTTGAATGTTAAACACTACTAATTCATAATTAATATCTTTGTGTAACACCCGGAAATGTACCCTATTTTTCTAGTAGAAATATTTTACGAAATCTTTTCAGTAATTTTAAGTTTTAATTTGGAATTTTATGTTTCGAGTCGAATTTAGAATTTCCGAGTTCGTATTTGGAATTTCTGCGAGATTCCATGAGAATCCCGTCTTAAGGCGAGTTTGACTTTTGTTGACTTTTTCCCTTACTTATCTCATACTCCACACCTAGTTTGCCTACTCAAACTCACACACCATTTCCTTCCTCTCTAAGAAAGATCACACCCCTTGCCTCCCGCTGCTTTTTCGATCCTTTGATTCGTCTAGCTCATTCATTACTCGATGAATTCACGTAAGTTTGTCTCATTCTTCTCCCCTTACCTTCCTCTATCCGTTTTGATGTTAAAATCATCGTCTTTCTCGCTTTTCAATTTCCCCCTTCCCGTCTTTCTCAAGATGAATTTTATTCATCTTTATGATCTATTATGTGGTTGTGACCTCCAAATCCCGACAAAGACTACTACCTGTTATTGAAGGGCTTGAACCAGTAATGACGACGCTTTAAGGTAACGTTGAAGGGTTACTCGGTATCATTTACGTGTTTTCATGCTTTAATATGGCTAAGCAGATCGTAATTAGTTACGATTTAGAAGCTATAGGAATCCAGGTATAATAATGAATTTGTTATATGATGACATATTGATGAGTATATTGATTGTTATAATTATGAGAAATTGATTTATGATAATTTGAAAAGGATTGAATAGGTCCAGGAAGCTCAACGTGAAGAGGTGTTCCCTGCCGGTCGACCGGCCGCCGGTCTGCCAACCGGCTGGGAACACATCAGTAACTTCTTTGGAAAACTTGGAATTTTTGTATAGGGTGCTCTGTGCCGGCCCACCGGCCGCCGGTCCACCGACCGGCCTGGAGCACATTTCTCTGTTTTCTATGATTTTTGGTTTTGCCTTGTGTTCTGAGCCGGCCTACCGGCCGCCTCCCTCCTGACCGGCCTGGAACACGGCTGTGTTCTTTTCATATAATTTCTAAAACTCGTAATTTATAATAGTTCGCATGACCCGTTTATCGTATAATTTTACGTAACGACTTATAATATTCATGTTTTGGATATATGATATTCTATTCGCTTGTATCACATGTTTTGTGACGGTTTTCGATATATCCCTCTTTTGAGTCGGTTTTACATATGTTATGAATTGAGCACTACTGATTTTGTGCTATGAACTCTCATTTCCCGGCTACACCTTATACTCGTTAGACTGGAATGTCGGAGCGATGGGGTGTATCCTTGATGCTTGTATGCATGTTATGTGGGGATATGACGACTTTGTTTAGGAGGCGAACGAATGCTTGATCTACCCGGGCCTTCAAATGTTGTATCCTTGCGAGGTGGTGTTCATTGCTTAGCCGTACTAGCTTTACTTTTGACTATAGATCTCTTTCCCCGCCTCTTTCGTGAAGGTTGACCCGGAATTTGGGGTCTCGACGTCTATGGATTGACCGAGTCTTTGGTCGTGGAACTCTTCGCACATGTCTAATCGGAACACGTCTTCTTCCGAGAGCTGGCCAGGTTAAACTAGCCGTATTATTATCCGTCGTCCTACCGAGAGGATAGAGTCCTGTTTGTGTGTACGAAACGTCTTATCGTACATCATTCGGGAAACGTCTTATCAGTGAATTTGTTTGTCTGGGTCATGAGTAAACGAAACGTCTTATCGTATACGGTTCAGGGAAACGTCTTATCCTGTGGACTTCCATTGACTTGTCTTGCTATTGTACACGATGCTAGTGCGTGCCATTAACCGTGAGAGATTGTGTTGTCATATTCGTATGATTTGATGGTCGTTTGTAAGTTGAAATATTACGTGAACATTGAGTTGGACTCTTGCATGAATTAGTTGATTGACGTAGTTTATATATCGAGTTTCTATCTTATCAAGTATATGCCGCTAACGGTGAGATGTAAGCCCTAGCGAGTATATAGTTGCCTAAGGGTGTCTTTCCCGAGTCTTTGAATAACATGATGGTTACGGATTTGATTTCCACATGATCTTATCATTATTTATCGTAATGCCTATTTATCCTTATCGTACCTCACATGTATATTCATATATGCATGATTTTACTTTTGTATTTCCTTCTATGTACGTTTAAGGTGATATGGCTGGGAGAACCCGGAGTTACTCCCCACTGACTGTGGCGTTCATGTTTTTCATGAATGAACAGGTTGCTTGCATGGATGACTTTTTGGATATGATATTTTTGGGTTCGGGTGTGAGCTAGCGGGCGTTGTCCCTGGAAGTTCACCTCTAGACGATAGTAGCTAGTTTTGGTTAAACACTTGTTCTTTGCTAACATTTTAAGAGACCCCGTCTCTTTGTTGTATTTACGTATTTAGTTGTAATATTTTGACACACCTCGTGTTATATATCTTGCATGTTTAAAGTTTTTTTAAATACCGTATTTCCGCATATTATTTCACATGCTTGTATGTTTTATATTTCCGCATTCGCGAGGGTTGTCACACTTTGTGTATAGCTATGATTGTGGAGTGTTCGTGCTGAAGTTTTTGAGTGCGGTGGACAATGAGATTTTATGGAAGGACACTAAATACTTTGAGGTAAGAATTTTCTATTTACTAGATCAATTTCTCAAAATTCTTGCTACCAAGTCATATTTTCTATGTGGTAGCTGAGTGTCTTTTACTCCGAATGTGAAGCTTGAAAAACAAGAAACAATAGCTTTCTTGGGGTTTGTTCTAGGAGCTATTGGTCTTTTTTTATGCTGCTAAGATACAAGGTCTAATATATGTTATTATCGATCTTTGCAGAACCTGCCTCAATATCGAAAGTCCACAATGTTAGATCTTCTTAAATGGGAGAAAAATAGTATAAAGGTATAATTTATTGTCTTAAAACTGATGTCATTTTCTTCTATATATAACTTTGGTGTAAATTTTTTAACTAATCCTATACGATTGCTTGTTTTTGTTGGTATAGGTTTTCTCCTAAAGTTTTTGTTTTGTGCTGGTGGGAGCAAGGGATAAATACGGTGGGATCAAGGGATGAAGACAATACAGACGGTGTAAATCCATAATTTAGAAGACATGCGTTTCCATAATTTAGCAAGCGATAAATATTTTTGTTTAGTAGACAAGCAGCTCAACTTGCACTTTTGTGAATCTATGGCCTCAATTTGTGAATCTCACACTTTTGAATTGTGAATCTATGAACTTAGTGTTTAAAAATAGGATTTGACTTTGTGAATCTACAGCTAATCTATGTGATGAATCCTATGGCTAATCCTAGTTTGTTAAAGTATGACAGACGTTTGTGAATCTCAATTTGTGAAGCAATAGAAATTTACATATTGTATTCACAAAATATGAAATAGCAACCTTTAAACTAAAACGATTTCACCCACTGACGTCTCGCTTTCGGTTTCACAAAATCAGACACGTTTCATAAAATCAAACGATTTCATAAATTGATGTCTACCTTTCTTCCAAAAAATATGGTCTAGGATTCACAAAATCATCAAATACTACAAAATCATAAAATGCTAACCAAAAACATATTACCAAATGCTTGAGTTGAAAACCAAAATAAATCAAACAAAAGGAAACGGTAGTTAAAGCTTGTGTTTATTCAATCCTCATCATCCTGGGAATACATCACTCTCTATTCCGCTTCTTCACTCTCTATTCCGCTTCTTCACTCTCTATTCCGCTTCTTCCTCTTCTGATGTATGCACCTGTGTAAAGGAACAAACCTTTAATTAGATACTCCTTTGAAAACATATTGTCTAGGAATCACAACGATGGTAACAAATATTTGAAATTATAAGAGAGATAAAAAATTTAAAGAATAATTACTTGGTTTTCGAGAAGATGATCTGCAAAATCATTTGGACAATTTCTTTTGTCATGACGTGCCATAGTTTACAGTTAGCACATAGCCTTTTCGGTTTTTCCGCCTTCTTAATTGCCTTATTTTTGTTACTCACCATCCTTTTACCGCTACCTTTGTTTTTACACATCTTAGGGGGTAAGACCTTCACTTCTTTGGGAGCCTTGACATTGAGAAGGACTTCCAAATGTTGTTCTTTGGTCATAGGCTCCGATTTTGGTTCAAGTTTCTCTCGGAATTCTTTAAGTAAATTTGCAAATTCACTCATATCCGATTCTTCTTTTCTTTTGAGGATACCCACAGTTGCGTAAATCTCAGACCACACACCAGACATTCCAATTTTCCTACTATCATTACCATTGTAGTTGTGAAGAAGATTTCCATTAGAATCATAAATTGGGTTTCTCAGTGCCTTCTTACTCCACCTACGCAAAATGTATTTCTCAGGTATTTCCTTAAATTTCCCAGAGCAAATCCAAATGATGTGATTGCATAAAATACCCTTCCTTTCAAAGAGTTTACATGTACAACTTACATCCATCGTCCTTCTATTGTACTCAACTCCATATGTCTTTTTCTTATTTGCGTCTTCAACCATTGAAACTTCAAAATGAGTTTCTGGATCTGGTGGGGTGTATCCAACCACACTACACGCGTTTACCGCACACTTCACTTCCTCTTGGAATTCATAGAAAATTTCGTGTGTATACGCCTTCACTGCATGAGCCTCCCAGTTTAACCCGAAAAGAGTTTCGAGTATTGAGTTGCTACTATCCGCTTCAAGCTTATTTAGAGTGTGTCTTTGTTGGTCTATTGCACTCTCATACCTCATCCAAAATTCTACAAGAGTCTCATACTTATTTTCAAATCTCTTGAAAAAACTATTTCCACTTTCCGATCTTTGTGTGGTTTTCAAAATACCACCCATCAAAACATTCCTAAAATAAGCGGGTATCCACTGCTCCCTTATTTCAAACTTCCCGCTCAACCAAGTATTTCCTTCTAATGAGAACTCACTAATGACCTTAGCCCACTTTCCTTCGAATTCCTCAGGCTCCATATCGTTGTCCCAGATGACATTGTTAAAACGGGTTAAGAAATCAGTGTCTTTGCAAATTGAGCTCCCAACTTTGTCGGTTACTTTTTTCATGATGTGCCACATACAAAACCTATGTCTTGCTTTTTTAAACACATCTGCAAGTGTACCAAAAAAACTAGTTATTTAAAGCAGGTTTGTGAAACTTGGCTTGTTGTGTTGTGAATCTAGGTCTCTAAGTTTGAAATTTTTTCCTTCTTAAAGTAGGACATCTGTTTGTGAATCCTACAGCTAAGGTTTGTGAACCTTGACTTTTTGTGTTGTGAATCTTCGACCCAACTTTGTGAAACTACTTGAAAATAAGGAATTTTATTTGTTAAAGTAGGGCATCAGTTTGTGAATCCTACTGCTAAAGTTTGTGATTCTGGGATCTTAGTTTGTGAAACTCCTATAAAAACTCATGAAAACGATTTCAAACATTTAAGTTGATATACAAACACACACATCTGGAACTGCATTAACTAATGTTGGGTCTTGGTCAGTGATTATGTAGTTTGGTTCATTGCCGCCCATTGATTTCAAAAATTGCTGAAAAACCCAAACGAAAGAATCATCGTCTTCATGAGATAAAAGGGTAGCTCCAAAGGTTATGGACTTTTTATGATTATCGATGTCAATGAAAGGCGTGAATTTCATGCCATATTTGTTAGTGCCGTAATTCGGATCAAATGAAATTGCATCGCCAAAAATAGAGTAACATCTTATCGATTCAGCATCCGTCCAAAAAATCCTCGACAAACAATTATCAGAATCAGTTTCATACGCAAATTGGAGCCCTTTCGTTTCACGGAGGGTTTCGAAACGTGACAATAACATTTCTGCATCCTTATCCTTTATAAAACACTTCACATCTCGTTCGAAATTATTGAATTTTGAAAGTGAACCTCCCACATTCTCGTAACCCCCTGCTTGCTCCTTGCATAACTGATATGTTTTACTAGCCCCAACATTCGCCTTCGAATTGTTGATTATAGTTTGCTTATGATACTCAGACAGATTTTCGGCAAGTTTCTGAAATTCCCTATCTTTAACCGAAATCAATTCGTGATTGTGAGCCTCATGGAATTGTTCAACCTTGTACGCCTTTCCATCGACTACAAATTTGATCATTGCTTTACAACCCCACCTTTTAATTTTTGTTATTCTGGTAAATTTTTGCCTACTAGAATATTCAGTTTCATCTCCGCCTCCGCTTGATTTTGCACCAGATTTAGCTCCGGATTTAACCCCGGATTTAGCACTGGATTTTGCACCACTTGTAGCGTCAGATTTTTCACCGATTATACCGATTATAGGGTGTTTCTTCCTCTTATTAAAACCTTCACGATGGCAAAGAAGGACTTTTGTTCGAACCTCACCATCTTGGGATCTCTTAGTTGAAGACTTTCTTGATTCAAACCCAGAAGCAAGAGCATAAATTTCATAGAACTTCATCGCTTTTTCTATGCTCACAAATCTTTTGACGATCACAGGTGTAAACTTCTCTTCAACCCTACTTATCCATTCCTCACTGCCACCCGGTGTGTAACATAAAATAGGAGACATAGTGAATACTTTAGGGGTTGTTAAGACATTAGAACCCTCACCACCCTCACCAGAACCAACATTAGAATCAGAAGCCTCACCAGAACCCACACGAGCATTAACAGAAACATTATCCTCTCTGTTGGAGTTCGCATTGGAATCAACACCTAAGAAAAAAAAATCATCAAATCAAGTCTCATATTCAAGAATCATATCTTATTTTGTGAATCCTAGTGCCTAATTTGTGAATCTAATATCTTATTTTGTGAAACTTGATCATAAACTTGATCATAAATTGTTCAAATCGCTTTCATGAGTTTTCGTAGAAGTTTCACAAACTAAGATCCCACATTCACAAACCTTGGCTGTTGGATTCACAAATAGATGCCCTACTTTAACAAATAAAATTCCTAATTTTCGATTAGTTTCATAAACTTGGGTCGAAGATTCACAACACAAAAAGTCAAGGTTCACAAACCTTAGCTGTAATTAAATACTCAACATGACGGAACGATTATTATAAGGTTTGCAAAATCATGTCTTATTTTGTGAATCCTAGTGGCTATTTTGTGAATCTTATATCTTATTTTGTGAAACTTGATCATAAATTGTTCAAATTGCTTTCATGAGTTTTCATAGGAGTTTCACAAACTAAGATCCCACATTCATAAACCTTAGGTGTAGGATTCACCAAAAGATGCCCTACTTAAAGAAGGAAAATTCCTAATTTTCAAGTAGTTTCACAAACTTAGGTCGAAGTTTCACAACATAAAAAGTCAAGGTTCACAAATCTTAGCTGTAATTAAATACTCAACATGACGGAACGATTATTATAAGTTTCACAAAATCATGTCTTATTTTGTGTTTCCTAATGGCTATTTTGTGAATCTTATATCTTATTTTGTGAAACTTGATCATAAATTGTTCAAATCGTTTTCATACGAGTTTTCATAGGAGTTTCACAAACTAAGATATCAGATTCACAAACCTTAGCTGTAGGATTCACAAACTGATGCCCTCCTTTAACAAATAAAATTCCTAATTTTCAAGTAGTTTCACAAACTTGGGTCGAAGATTCACAACACAAAAAGTCAAGGTTCACAAACCTTAGCTGTAATTAAATACTCAACATGACGGAACGATTATTATAAGTATCGCACAATCATGTCTTATTTTGTGAACCCTAGTGGCTATTTTGTGAATCTTATATCTTATTTTGTGAAACTTGATCATAAATTGTTCAAATCGTTTTCATACGAGTTTTCATAGGAGTTTCACAAACTAAGATCTCAGATTCACAAACCTTAGCTGTAGGATTCACAAACAGATGTCCTACTTTAAGAAGGAAAATTTTTCACAAACAGACATAGAAAGTATTATATAATGAACACAAAATCAAGTCTTTATTGCACAGCAACCATTAACACCAACACCAAGTCTTAAATTCACAAAATCGAAATGAAAGCGGCAAAAAAGCCGATATACCTGTTTCAATAGAACTATTATTTGTAATATCTACAATCTCCATAACAATCAGAGCTGCAAAACGTCAAAATCAACGTTGTAATTAATAAGAAATGACGAGGTTAACAAAAAAAAGTTAAATTTTGATGAAAATCGAAACTTATATCCTAAAATAATCAACGACTTTATGAATATGTTAAATTTTGATGAAAATATGAAATTACCTGAAAATTAATTGAAATTTCCTTCTGAATTTCGTATAATCGACGCCCAATTTCGATAATATCGACGTTGTTGTGTGTCGTTTCGATAATATCGACGCCCAATTACGTAGAATCGCAGCAATTTTGTTGAAATTTTTTGAAATTGTGAATTGAGAAATTGATTGAACGTTGATGGTGTCGTGTGTTCTTACAAAGAAGCAGAGAGAAGTTTGAGAAATTGAATTGAGAAATTTGGTAGGGAATTATTTGTCAGCCCAATTTCAACGTTGATTGTTTTTGGTATTTGGGCCAAAAGAATTATTTGTCAGCCCAACGAAATAAATGATTATCAGTCCAGTGAGAAGTTTGGTGAGGCAGGCTGCCTCGCCATAATTTGCTGCCTCACCGGATTCAGACTCTATATATATATATATATATATATATATATATATATATATATATATATATATACATGTGAATTACGAGAAGGATAAATAGACATTTCAGTATATAAAGATATAGGCGCATGAAGTACAAAACAGTAAGTATCAGATTATAGACAAACTCGGGGAAGACACCCTTAGGCAACTATATACTCACTAGAGCTTGCATCTCACCGTTAGCGGCATATACTTGATAAGATAGAGACTCGACATATAAATCACGTCAATCATCTATTTTATGCAAGAGTCCAACTCAATGTTCACGTATAATTCAACTTACAAACAACCATCCAATCATACGAATATGACAACATAATCTCTCACGGTTAATGGCACGCACTAGTATCATGTACAATAGCAAGACAAGTCAATGGAAGCCCACGGGATAAGATCTTTCCCGGAACCGTATACGATAAGACGTTTCGTATACTCATGACCTAGACAAGCAAGTTCACGGGATAAGACGTTTCCCGATTCGACATGTGGTATGACGTTCCACATCCAAGACTCGATCATAGTACCCCAAATTCGGCTAAACCACACGAAAGAGGCGGAAAGAGATCTATAGTCAAATAAAAGTCCAGCTAGTACGCTACATGCAATGACACCACCTCGCAAGGATACAACATTTGACGGTCGGGTCGATCAACGCATTGCGTTCACCTCCTAACAACGTCGTCATATCCCTACTAAACAAATACACTACGACATCATGGTTACACTTCACCGCTCCAACATTTAAGTCTAACGGGTATAAAGTATGACCGGGAAATGAGAGTTCATAGCACTCAACAATTAGTGCTCAAATCAAAACATAGGTAAAATCGACTCAAAGGGGGACATATCAAAAACCGTCACAAAACATGCGATATAAGCAAGATATAAATGTAACAATGATAAACATGAGACAATACGTGATTACATAAGAATTAGACCAACTTTAAGAAGTATAATGAATAAGAAACATAAATCCCATCTCAAAACAACAAGTTTGGAAACTTTTAAAACAAGGGTCCACTTCAAACGCTCAACACTAGAGTTCTAGACATGCAAATGCAGAAATTCCAAATGGAGGAGATAGATTATCCTCTTACGGTTTCAACGGTAGGTCAGAAGCCCAAAACAAGAAAGTAACGAAGGAGATATGACCATTTTACGAAAATGGGTCGGTACAGGATAACTGCAGTCGCCACGACCGTGACTTGTATGTCACGCTCGTGACATGAGTTTCACGACCGTGACTTGCATTTCACGCCCGTGAAAGGTCTGTCACGCAAGGTTATTGGGTCTGCCTCTTATTTCACGCTCGTGACATATAGGTCACGCCCGTGACTTGGGTCGAGACATCTCTTTTTTGTTCTAAACTCAACCATGGCTTCCCCAAAATAGATCCGCACACAAGTTTAACAACAATAAGTGATTGAAACCAACAACATATATGTAACCTTGCATAAGATTAACATAAAATAAGCATATGAGATGGATTAAACATATAAATGAGTAATAAACACTTATTCATGTGAAATCAACACAAAGAATTAATCTTTCACTAGTAAATACAACAATTAACACATAAAATACATACTGATATCGAGTAACCCTTTACCGTTACCTTTTTGCGTCTTCAATCTTCTTCTAGGTCCTCCTCCACAAGGTAGTAATCTTTGTCGGGGTCTTGAAGATCTCCACCTACAATTAGACAACAAAAGATGAATATAATTCACCTTTGAGAAAGACGGATAAATTGAAAATGAGAAAGACGGTAATTTTATTACCAAACAAGATAGAGGACGATAAGAGGGGAAGATTATGACGAAAATTAGAGGATTTGGGTGAGTAATGAAGGAGTAGTGATGAATCCAAATTGATTCATAAATGGGGTTTAGGGTTTTGGTTATTTGGTGAGGAAGAAGGTGAGTGGAAAAGATGAGGGAGTTGGAGTTATAAGGTGAGTGGAAAAATATGGGGGAAAAAGCCCAAAAGCGGCTTAAGGCGTAACCCACACGGAATTTCGAGTAGAGTCCGAATACGAACTCGGATTTGCTAAATTAGACACGGGAAACTAAGTTCTAGTCTAAATCTAAAATTACGCTGAAAAGTATCTGTATAATATTTTTAAAATACAAATAGGGTACATTTGCGGGTGTTACATTATGGGTTGGAGTATGTGTCCTCCACAATAGCGCGTCTACTTAATCTCATTAGTGGAATATACTCGGGATATATTATTTATATTCGGCAGTTGATCAACGTATATCGATATGATTGGTCGACTAGGGTTTGGCGTAACTGTCGTGAAAAACTCTATTTTATCAAGCACCATTAGGAGTCACTCAATATGTAAATCTTACCAATATGCATGTCTATTAATACTTATATCATAGAATGTTATTTATGACACAATTGTTTTGTTTCAGGCTTATGGTTTTACCGATGTTCATATGACATGTGATAGGGAGCTTCATGTCATGCCTCCTGAAGTGCCCTCCCATTTCCGCTCCATCTTGTCTAACATCCGGGACTACTCCTCTTAATCTCTTCAACATGTAGGCTACTCTCATCTTCTTCAACCAACCGATGAACCAAGGGAAGAAGATCCAACAAGGGGTTAATAGTCACTTGACTCAATGGAGGTGGATGACAATGTAACATTGTAAAAGTTCACACGGCAATCCAGGCGCTCTAGTATTTCCATGTCACCCATCAATGAACAAGGAACCCCGAAGCCTTCAAAGGGAAATCGGTTTTGGTCTCGCCTTTGTGAGAAAAGGAAGACTTGAAGAAAGCTTACTTAAATGTAATAGTTTAGACGGAAAATGTAATTGACATTTTAGTAGGTAGACTTAATCTCAAACCCCTTGTGCTAAACTAGGTGGTGTGAAAAACTCTATTTTATCTTAAATAGACAATGGTTTGTACGTGTCCAATTTGGGTAACGTTTTTGTATTGTGGTTGTTTTGCATGAAATTAATTACGGAGAAGGCATGATCGATATTGTATTTAAAAAAAACTGCATGCATAGACACTCCATTTGCATTGGCGCGTCTCCTTCAAGTAACAAGCCATTCGCAACGACGCGTGTGGCTGATGAGCGTTCATTTAGTCATAACTCTTCCTTCTTTTCTATGCTTTCTTATTCGTCTACATACGGTTTTGCGTGCCTTTGCTTGAATTTTGTATCCCGATTTCTTGTTCTACGAATTCATACCTCATCTTGCAAAGTTTGAGACGGAAATGAGGAAATGGGAGCAAGTGAAATGGTTTTGGAACGAGAATGGGAAAGAAGAAGAAGAATTGTTTAGAAGAAGTCGGCCGGCTGGGAACCTCTCCCCCTTTAAGTCAATTGAAAAGAGGAGGAAAATGTCAGGAGCCTCCTAGCTGGTGTGGCCACGTGCAGCCGGCCCACCGACTATGCGCACCTGACATTCAATTGTTGAAGGTTTTCCATCAGGAGCCTCCCAGCCGGGTAGGCCACTGCCGGCCGGTTGACCGGCTGTGACTTCTTTTCCGCATTTTCCAAGTATTTTGCTATTTGACCTAATTAATGATGTAACCTATAAATACCCCTTTTTCTTATTCATTAAGACACACAACCCTAGACAGATAACTTATTTCATTTCAAGCTTTAAAATTTCATAATTAAGTCCTAATCTTTCCTTAATTTAGCCTTAAGTTACATTAATTAGTATTCAAATTTATCGTAATTCTGGTTGTAAGCAAGGCATTGAAGAGATTCTACCTTATTCCAAATCAAGTTTCTTTCTTTTCTTCATTGTTGGTATCATATTCTCTCTTATTTACTTATTAATTTATCTTTATTACTTTAATTTGTGTAATCTTATTTTCACCATTGTTATCATTGTTATGTTGTTTGTTGGTAGTTTTATCATGTCTTTAAACCTTGTTTTGTTTGTTAATAGCAACATGAGTGAGTAGCTTCCTTATAGGGATGGGGGGATCTAATGTGGGTTTAAGGGGCTTAGTTTATTTGTTGGATTGTTTGCTAGTTTGTTGGAAAGTTATCTATAGTTTTATGCTTCCAAGGTGTTTGATGAAATGCCTAGGTGAAAGCGTGGTGTTTGTCTTGTCTTGTCTTGTCTTAGGTGAAAGCCTAGACTTTTACTTGCCTTGTTTTGTGTAGATTAATAGGTTTTGCTTGATGATTAGAGTGAAAGCTTGATTAGACCAAACCTTGGGTTCGTTTCTCATTGAAAGATGAGAGTTACCTAGGTATCCCTTTGACACACTAGCATCGATCTCACACTAGACTATACCTCTACCGCATTAGTGAACCCACATCCTAGATCTCTTTCATTCTTGATAAATTCCTATTTTATTGTCTTTATCTGGTTATTATTTGTTTGTCTTTGATTTATTTAATCACCTCACCTCTTTCGTTTAGGTTAAACTAGACTAAGACCTTACTAAGTAAGAATATACCCATCCTTGTGGTTCAACACTCTTAATATTACTATTTGGAGTTATTGTTTGCTTGGATTGTGACGATTTTTCAAACCCATTAGTGGCCACTCTAAATGGCGTGTTTGTATTGCATTATTTTTAGATTAGATGCTTCTGTCTTATAGTCACTATAGACACGCCATTTGTACTGACGTGTTTCCTCCGTGTTTTTGTTTCGCAAAATCCCAACCTACGTAGACACTATTTTGATAAAGCCGACCTAAAACAACAAATAGTTTATTTTTTAACATTATTTAAAAAAATCCTTCTTAAGGCGTGCAAGTATCAAAATTAACTTTATTAGTAGTTGAAAATAATTGTAGCTTAAAAAATGATTTAAATGTTGCTCATCTTGATCGGCATTTGAAAAAATCAAAAATAAAAATGGAAAAGTTGGAGCTTACTAAAGTAGCGGAAAACGAAGAGCAGGAGGAGGATAAGCAAGATCATCAACATCATTCGTCATTTGATTCCGCTTTCGCAAATGTTCCCCCTCGCCCTCCTCTTCAGTATTCATCTTTCTTCAATTTTCTCTTTTTTTTTTTTTTTTTTTTGTTTTTGAATTTTTATTGTATATATATATATATATATATATATATATTACGAGTAGTTTTTATCAGTACTAATTAATGAATTATGTTGCGATCTTTTCTGCAAGTTATTGCAAGTGGAAATGTGATTGCTTTTTGCATTTAGTCATGATTTAGCTTGTTTGTATTAATTGTATACGTAATCTGTGATGTGATTATGCATGATTGTTTATGATTCTGGTTAGAATTAGTTGTATGGGGATTAGGTTCAATGTTAATCCACTATCGGAACCGAATTGTGAAGAATACATCGATTAGGTCGACTCTCATTGGTGTTACTGAGCTTATTCGACTGATAATGGAATCATTTAGGTGTTAATTGTTTTGTGAGGTTATATTAATTTTCATGTTATCAACTCACAAGAAGTCGAGATGAATAACGGCAGAATACAGCGCGTGCTCTCTTTAGATTGACACCGAACTAATTTTACATGATGTATTCATTCATGAATAATGAGAGGAAAATCCCTCAACAAATGCTGCTGCTGCTTCTATTTTCGATATGCTAGATAATTTATTCATTTGTTTTGTTTTTGTTTGTTAATTAATACACAAGAGTCTACAAAACTTGCACTATTATCACGGGAATTTGCGCTCATTTGTATGTCACTCTTTTTTTTTATCGTACTTTGTATTAATTTCTAGACTGCATGTGAATGCAGGGGCTCCTCAAACAAATATTCACCCTTGGATTGGCTTAGCTATTTTGATCAACAGGAGGATATTTGCATTCCGAACACTGAAAATGTAGGGCATGGTCTAACCTAATATTTTATATTTTAAAATTCTGCCTTAAATTTCGCGCTCGCTTGTGCTGGAGGTAATTATTACTGGATTAATAAACCTTAAAACAAGAGGAAATACGAGCAGATTGGTGGTTAGTGGTGGTTGTGGAGGGTGGGAGGGGGAACATGGAGGAATATTCCGATATCTTCCTCATTTATATCACACTCCTCCATTTTTTCGTTCATTTAAGCTCTATTAACCTAGTAACAATTACCTCCATCCCAAGCAAGCCAGCGTGTTTGTTGTTGGGAACATTGTTTTTTTATGTATGTCCTTCTCTTGGTTACAGGTCTTTCATGTGTATAAGGCAGGCACAGAAGGACCAGTCATATTCTGTTTGCATGGAGGAGGATATGCTGGGTATGGAGAATCCACTGTAGCAATTAAAAAATCTGCTATGTGTTTCTGTGCTTGTTACATCCTCATTTGATTTCAATTCAACATCAATGTGGCTAACTAAATCTTCAAAAATATGCGGTGTTTTTCTTCTCTAGTAATATTAAGGGCATATACGAAAGAAGGGTTCATAGAAATTTAATGTCTTTAACCTATAGTACTATAATAGATAATCTTAAGCTCTAGCCGTGTCTCACAACTTCAAAAATACAAGATAGTGATTTCGATTTGAACAAACTCTATCCTTGAAGACATAATGAGTCTTCTCGTTCCAGGTAATCTGCCAGATTATAAATCATATTCTGAATTTCTGTGACTCAACTCTGTTACATCCTTTGAAATGCCATGAGATATCTTCAGTCAGTCCTGAATGAACCCATTTCAATCCAGACCCGTGTAAGGATAACTGCCACTCAGAATTTTTTATCATCAGTCAACTAATTCTATTTCTTATCTGCAGTTCTACAATTAAAATTGTTTCTAATACGGTTGTACAACTTGTACCAGATCTATTCTCAGCGTATCTCACGCATGATGTTCATTTACCAGGCTTTCATTTGCGTCATCAGCAAGTAAGATGAAGGAGAAAGCCCGGGTTGTGGCCATGGACTTGAGAGGGCATGGAAAATCACTGACAGATAATGATCTGGATCTGTCGATGGAGGTGATGAGCTGACACTGCTCAATAATAGTTTTCTCTGCACCAAATATCGTCAGGCGAAATGTTGCTTCAACATTTTATCTCATGTCCAAATGTTTCACTTATTTTCTTTATTTAATGCGACTTACATTGACTTGACTGACATAATATCTCTCCATTTTACAGACTCTATGTGCTGACGTGTTGGACGTCTTGAAGACTATGTATGAAGAATCTCCTCCAGCAGTTGTGCTTGTTGGCCACAGGTTTGCCAACTTTCGTTATTTGCTCTTGATTTTTGTATGTTTACGAACTGGTTTAGTCGACTTGTCTCTTTTAGACGTGAACTGAACACAAATAATTTCTAATTTTAGATTGTTTGAATTTGTGAGCATGTAGTATTGTGGCATACGGCTAGAAGCTTAACGTGCACTCTTGTTACTTGTTTGCTGTTGGTTTGTTCCTTTTCTCCCCTTTCCTGTATTACGAATTGGTTTCGTCGACTTTCTCTCTTTTAGACATGAACTGATTAGAATCATCTGTGGTTTACATTGCTTGAATTTGAGAGCATGTCGGGTTAAGGCGTATGGCTAGAAGCTCGTATTCACAACTTTTAACCTGGATGAAATATAATAAAACTGGATCATAAAGTTAAGTGTTCATTAAGGCCAAAAGCTGTGACAGATTATAGTAAATGCCTAAATGGTGAAAATAAAGAGGGAGTATTAGGTACGTAGAAAAATTTTACGACCTTCAGTTCTGTTGTTGGTTTGGATGACCTTGTTAACTCTCCTCATGGCTAATTTGTCCGTGTTCAATTCATAACTAGTGTGTTTGCTGCTATCACTACAGTATGGGAGGCTCTGTTGCTATCCATATTGCCGCGAAGAGGACATTACCCAGCTTGGCCGGACTTGTAGTTGTGGATGTTGTTGAGGTTCGGCGTCATACATATGTATATTATTTTTCTTTTCTGTAGACTATTCCTGATGTGTAAACGTCTTAACTAAATAGTATTTATGTAGGGAACAGCATTGGCTTCATTAGTGCACATGCAGAAGATTTTATCAAGCCGGATGAAGAATTTTTCGTCGGTGGAAAAAGCTGTATGTAAATGACCACAAAAGTTTATGGTGCATCTTTTTGTGATTATACTGCTGTTATGGACTTATGATTTATTTACTTTCCTGCTCCTTCAACTATTTGTAGCTGTGAGTCCTGCCTTTCTTCCAAATAAATGTTGAAAGTCCCTGAATCTGAATTTTTTTTTTTAATGTAAAATAAAAAAAATTATTGTCTCGGGTCGGAACAAACTTATTTATCAAAATGGTGTCCAATTAGGATTGGGAATCCCAAACTATGGTTGCCGAATTCGCTATGAGTACGCCCTTGCCGATTCGCGATTTAGAATGTGTGCTATATGTATTTTTAGTAAGCGACATGATAGAATTCGCTTTTACTGCTTCTTAATTCACAGGGTACCCGGTAACCCAATCCCAAACCTAAACCTACTCAATACTTTTGATGACCAATCTCCTCCATCCTTTAACCTCATCTTATACGCCACCATCCTCCACTTCAACTATTATCCTTACCACCGCCGCCACCAACACCACCTCCCCTTCACTTGAAAGTTTCCAACCACTAACGAAAACACCCTTCAAAACTTACACCATCATCTTAAGCACCCCACGGCCCACCCCAACCCTCGAAAAGCCAGTCCCCACCGGCCACATCATCTCAGTCTAACTGTAGACCCACCACATCGACCCATCAACCTCCTTAGTCACGACCGGATAACCACCCAGACCCGCCCATCTGGTGGGCTTCATTTTAACCACCGAAGAACAACCCCACAACCTCCGCGATATTCCCATCAACCACACAAAGCCCATGACATGTTCTCCAAAAAAACATAGAACCCGCCCGTCATCACTTCATATTTAACCACCGATAACAACCCCTGGACCTTCGAGTCACCCTACCTTATCCTCTGTCACTATGCTCGTTTTGGGTAACGACCACCTCAGATCTACCATGTCGTGGGCTTTCTGTTGTGTTTCGAAGGTCCTGTGTTATCGTGCGTGGGCTTCATGGGGGATGCGTTGTAGGTTGGTATGAAATTCGGTAGTTGGAGTTTTGCGTTTGGTTGGTCGTGCTGGTTGGGTTAATGTGGTGATGTTTCGTCGGTGGTGGTGGGTTCTGGTGAGTGGTGGCGGTCGTTGGCGATATGGGGTGGTGGTAGATTCCATTGATGGTGGTGGGATTGTAATGGTGGGTGACCGAATGGGGGTGAAAGATTGAAAGGTTGTTTGAAAATGGTGATGGATGGTTGAGGTTTATTTAGTCTTAGGTTTTGGTTATTCCAATTGACACAATCTTGATAAATAACTTGTATTCCAACCCCAAAAGGTTTTTTTTGAACATTATTTTAGAAAAAATTCAAACTCACCCAGGGTTGTTGCACCCAAAAAAGAAAAATCGAAGAAAGAAATTTCAATATTCTAATGTTTTAACGAGCAGCTTTTTCTCCACTTTCTTTTTATTTTTTCTCCATCTCGTATGCAAAAACAAAACTATGTTATATTGTTTTAATGAGCAGCTTCTAGCCCCACTTTCTTTCTATTTATTTTTTTCACATTTATCTTAGCTTTCTCATCTGCTCTACTTTGTTCTCTGAAGATTGAATGGAGCATTAAAGGTGGTTCTTTGAGAAACATTGACTCGGCCCGTGTTTCAATCCCTTCTACGTTGATGTTCGATGACGCAAAGAAATGGTAAGCTTGTCAGTTTAGAATTTACATTCTGCTAAATTAAATCGATGTTCAATTTTGACTTTTTGTCCCTTGCCGTGTAGAAAACATGATTGCTTGTATTTTTCTTAAAAGGTGTAGACTGGTTTAGATGGTTATATGACTGTCAAGATGCTGGTAGTCTTGATTAATATAGCATGTTCTAAGTCTTGCTGTAGCATTCGTTTGTAAATTCTGAGTAGCCCCACTGAAAGTTTTCTAAATTAGGCCTGTTGCCTGTGTGGTTCAAGTAAGAAGGCAAGCATTAGTGGAGATGGACAACTCCAGGGGTAAGTAATTTGTTACTCCAAAGAAACTAAGTTTAACCTCAAATAAGTAGTATCTTGGTGAAGTAATAAGTTTGTACATTCGGAGTAGCCCCTGAAAAGTTTTTTAAGCTTGGTTTGTTGCCGGTGTGGTTTTAAAAAAAAGGCAAGCATTAGTGGACAAGGACAACACCTTGTTGAAGTGATATATTACTCCAAAGAAACTGAAGTAGCCTAAATTATACTTCCTCCATTTCGTTCAATACTATACATTAGACTTTTGCACAAATATTTAGGAAGACTTTTATTTTATTTATTTTTACATGTTTACCCCTGCCTTTTACCCAAACCCACCATTAACCTTTCCCACCAACCAACCTCCCACCCGACCACTACCACCACCACGCCACCACTGCCTATGACGCCACCCTTGTGTACAACCAGACTACCACCCTAGCTCATGTCGCCCTCAAACTCGTCGCACCACCACCGCGCCGGCGAGGGTAACAGGAAAATCAAAGATTAGCAGGCTGTCAACTAAAATCAAGTGAAAACCATGATGATGATTTTATGGGAATTGAAATAAAATGCAATCCAGTGTTTAGAGGGGTAAATGAAATCAATATAAACCCCAAATCATCAAATCCATTGTTTGGGAAAATGTGAACAGCATAATTATTGATCTAGGTTACGTACCTCGAATCCTGAATTTCATGGCACCACCCATCACTCGCACCACCAATGTCGTCGCATGTCGAGGTAGTGTTGCCGGATCTTGCTCGTTTTTGGTGTTATGTCGGTGGTTTTACCGGTGTAGAGTGATAGGTGGGTGGGTATTTTTGGTGTTGTGTGGTGGTGGTCTATGACAAAATGAGCAAGGTGGTGGTTGTAGTGGTGTTCAGTGGCAGTGGGCGGGCGGTGTTCGGTGGCAGTGGGCGGGTTGGTAGCGGTGTACAGTGATGAATGATGGACTGATGGTAGGGTGGTTGAGAAGAGATGAAGGTATAATGGTAACTTGGTGCTTTAAAACTTACCCATAAGGGAAATGTATAGGATTGAATGAAATTGCCTATAGAGGAATATGTATAGTATTGAATGAAATGGAGAAGTATTAAGGAAGAAAAACTGAGCCGTGCTAGAGCATAGCTCCTATTTGAACGTGAAGTTACCGAGCAAAATTCAAGCTGACTTGATCAACGTGATTATGCAGAGACACTTAAGAGTAATAACAGACTTGTAGTTAGCTCCACTGACTCTACTACCCATCTTCTTATATGATATGATTGTTTAATAAATTATTGAATAGATTTTCTATGGATGTGAATTTCAAATATTTTACTAAAAGGTTTCAATTATTTTCGTAAATCTTTCTAAATAAAAAATGAAACTCGGTACATCATTATCTGATTAAAAAACTGATTGAGATCTGTACTTGAGGGTTTTGGAGATGGGGAATATTTACTTGTCTGGACTTTAAATATGAAGTAGTTGTAGGCAGGTCACAGGCCATAAAGAATGGCTGATGGAAATTTGAGTTGATGCTTGTAGTATATCATGCGTTTCTCACTTTAACCTATCAATTGTACTGCAGTTATGTTCACCGAGCCTGCCTTGAAGAAACAGAAAAGTATTGGAGAGGCTGGTATGCAATCTTTATGCCTCCTTTAAAAAAAAAAATACTAATCAATGTGTGTTTTGAGAGCATTGTTACAAATTTTAGAGGGTAAGAAGGCACATGGAAGCTACTACAGATTCAATAGTGTGTGTGTTTTGGCTCTCTTGCTCAGTTGCTCTTATGGGGGAGGATTTTAGTCTTATATCTACTCAATAACGCAAGTCATGTAGTTGGATAATGCCAGGGGAAAAGAAAAGGTTATCAAAACATTGGAAGATATTTGATGGGATGCTTTTTTTTTTTTTTGGATAAGGCTGTGTTTTATTAAGCCTGTCTTCTAGTATCCTCTGTCACTTTGGGTTGGAGCTGGGTTTCAAATTTTATGCTGTCATCAGGAGGTGATTAACTGAGTGAGATTTAAAAGGAGTTTATGGCTGCCTTATCTTTTATATATGTAATTTCTGTATCTGACTGTCAGGTACACTGTCACGTCGTCACCTTTACAAGTTTTAATTTGATGCAGACACTTACGTCTGCTAAGAACCTGGAGGCAAATCAATAAGCCCGGGCTTATTGCCTCACCAGTCATCCTATAATGGAGGCTATTTTAGTTTTATTCAATACTTTGTTGCTATAATTTCTGTCTTTTATTGTCTGTGAGTTGTCGCACATATTTTTTTATCCAGTTTTAACATAAATATGGTTTATTATTCTTTATACTTATATAAGTATTCTTTATTGACAATTGTTTTTCCATAAAATATACTCCCTCTAGTTTTTTTCTTCCCAATCCTATTCACCCCACTTTTTAAGGAAAAATGTTAAAATTACCATTTACCGCACTAATCCTACCCACTCTCCTTTACATCAATCACCACTTAACCCCCAGCCTAAACAATTCACCAAATACCACCATTACCCAAACACTCTGCAGCCCTTTCACCATCACCACCCGCCGTCCCTCCGATCACCACTGTGCAGCCCTTCACCACCACCACCACCCTTTCGTCCAACCACCCTTTTTTACTGGCGGACCTGCAGGCAGTCGCCACCTAACAAAAGTTGCCCAAACCCTCTAACTACTCACCCTGACTCACAAAATGACCACTCAACCCGCGACGCCCCCACTAAACAGACTGTCCACCCACGAAGGAAAGCAATCTTGATTCTGGAAAGAGGTGGATAAAAAGAAGAGAGGTGGGAGAAAGAGGAAAGAGAGTCCGGGCGTCGTGGGTGGATGGTGAGAGGTAGTCGGCAAAGCGGGTGGCCCGGCAGGTCATGCTGTGGTAGTGTGAGATGAGGAAGAAGCCAGTATCGAAGATGAATATGGGTGGTGATGTGAGAAAAGAGAAGGGAAGGAGATGGAGTGGCGGGGGAAGGAGGCTGAAGGACTCTCTGGTGGATGGCAAGTTGGCAACAACTCACAGGAGCGTCGAGGAAAGAGGATGCTGGTGATGATGGTCAGAGAAGATGACTGTTTAAGTGGTCAGAGAAGATGGCCGCCAGGTCAACAGAGGTACTGCCGTGCTGGTGGTGGTAACTGGTTAGTGAAGGCAGGAGAGTAAGTGACAGGTTATAGACTAAATTTATGGGCGGTAGGAAGAAAAAAGACTTCGAGAAAGGAGTACGTATAGAAAATAGGCAAGTGGAGGGAGTATACTATTTTACTCGTAAATTAACTATTTTTTTGTTTTACCTGAAAGCAATTACTTCATTATTCTCATATGTTCCACAAATTCAATTTTAATTCAAATTTTAATGGAAGGTGAATAAGCTGAATAGTGCTACATATGTTAACTTTGTACTCCTTACATGATTATATTTTCTGTATTAGAAAGAATTGCTGACAATCTGATACTGGTCCTCAGGTCAAGTTTCTACTATTCTAAATAATTAGTAGTTGCATGGTTCGGAGTTCGATGCTGCGATCTTCGAACTGATTCATTCAAACCAGAACCGTGTGATTTAGTTTCTGCATCCTTTGAACATCAGTTTTTGAGCTAATTTATTGGTTCATTACACATTGCAGGTATGAGGGGCTTTCAGAAAAGTTCTTGTCATCTCCGGTTCCAAAGCTGCTGCTTTTGGCAGGAACAGACCGACTTGACAGGTTCCTAACTTCCTAACCCAACAACGTCTGAATTATTTTAGATCAGCTGGAGGTCCTTAAATATGAACTAGAAATCAGATGTTGAATGATATTAGGTTACGTGCATCAGCGGCTTAGCGGCAATAGGTCAAATGTAACTGACTGTTTAACTTGGTATATGAATTGAATATATGAATATTATTGCATGTTAGCGATAGATTTATAAACTTTGAGGAAAAGAAAACCCCCGGCGAAATCTAAATGTCAAGTTTTAGAAAGCGTACCTTAGGCTTGTTGGCGCATGGCGAAGCCGCGCAAGAAGGCCCTAGCAAAATGTTTATCTAGCAAGCCAAACTACAATATAATGTCCATATTTTTCTTCATGTTCTTATATTACAATCTTTCTTTTCCCATTATCCATGGCCTGTATTTTTTCATGTGTTAGCCCTCTTTAAAATCCAAATATGGTATTGTTGCACAAATTATATTTGAAGGAAGTTTGTTTTTTTGTCTTTTTTTTTTTTTTTATAATAAAACAATGCTCTTCATGTGCATGAGATTCGTGCTTTTTACCTCGTCACCTTTTAATGCCATAGACCTTCATAGGCTTGGTCTTAAATTTTGATGTGATGGACACAGCATGGTTAATATGCTTGTGTTGTGACAGCATGACGCAGTGATATTTTTTTTTCACCACCTTATGGAAGATACTCAAGGGAAACTGAAACTTTCGCAATTGTATAGTAATATGGCCTGCTAAATAACTGAAATACAGCAGTCATCTTGTAAGACGAAACAGAATAGATTGATAATATTTTGCTTATTGAGATCTCTCTGACGAACGGTTCCTTAATTTTTGCATTTTAGTCATGAGTTTTGGTTGGAGATCTTTTGATAAGCATTCATCTAAAAAAGCAGGGAACAGGCCACATACATTAGTTTGGCTGGAGATTCTTTATGTTAGCTCAGCTGGCATATCATGATTATGTCATACTAGGAAAGCTTATACTTGTTACATCCTCTAGCAGTTGGACAGTTTGATTTCTCAGCGTTCCGTGCTGCTTGATTTTTGAGTGTCATTCATCATGCCACATTAGGTATTGATGTCTATGCTCAGTAAGGGACATGGAAAGGACCTTTAGTTTGGTGTATCCTTATTTTTCCCTAGTGGTTTTGTTACTTTCCTTTGGATTCGGTTGATGTTTGTAGGGCTATAGAAACGAATTTGAATTTTGCAAGTAGGAGTCGTCATTCAACACTACTTGCTTTCTGCACTTTCTGTGCTCTTGTGTTTTAGCATATCCCTATATTTGCACTTCATATGCCCGCCAGTTGGGGTCATGTTCTAGCCAGCTCATTCAGATTAAAGATTGAGTGGATTGTTCTGCCACTTGAAAGTTAAGGGTTCCGAGGTTAGTTTCCGAATAGTTCCTAACTTGAGTAGTTGGGTGTTTACTCTTGGAAATAGGACCCGTGCTTCTCCGTGTGTATTTCCTAACGCCATTCACGTAAAAGCTACATACTCTATGTCTCGACGACAATGGATCATCTATTTTCCAAAGCCTAATAGAGGAGATTGCTAATTTCTATAAATTCTATATGGTTCCAGTTTTCAATTCTAATGCATGTCACCACTCACTTGGAAGACATACCTGCTTAGATTAAAAATAATGAGCTTCAGGCGCAAAAGCCTAGGGACGTCTTAAGAGTGCTTTTTGCACACGCTGTAGCTCAGGACACACACTAATATGCAAGTTCTTTATTTTTTTTCTAGTTCTTTTTATTATGCCGTTCCGAATGGGCCGTTACCTAACTTTTCCTTACATGTTATCTCTCTATAAATTCCCAAAAAGAGGTGATTTTTGTATATTTTTTCTCGTTTTGAGAAAATACAATTTTGTTTGCAAAATCTGGACGCTGCATGTACCTGAAGTGCACATCTTCACCTCACACCTTGCCCCTCCACGTAAATGCATCCTGCGCCATAAAAATTAGCATGTATGTACTGCAGTGGATAACCATCAGCTTGTCAAACCTTCGGTTAGCTATGCATCAGAGTGATTTTATCTTATGGGCTTAATTGAAAGCAGGAACTTCAAAATCTAGGATCTCTGTTGTATATAGTAAAATATCTAGTAAAATTTTGGATCGCTTCTGCCTTTTGACCCCTTATCATTTTGAGACTACGGTTCTAACTTCTAACTGTTTTTTATTGTTTTTTGCTTCAGAACACTCACTATTGGTCAAATGCAAGGCAAGTTTCAAATGGTAGTTGTCAGGCATACAGGACATGCCATACAGGTTTAGTAATACTTGTGCACATGGCTGCACTTTACTTTTATGTGCTTTGATCCTTCATGTATGTTCAAGAATTGTGGATAATATGTTTAAGCTTCATGATTGTCTTTTCAGGAAGATGTCCCAGAGGAATTTGCTACTCTTGTGCTCAATTTCATTTCTAGAAATCGGATAGGCCCCCATGGGATAGAGGTTGGTTTCTATATTCTATCTTTTATACGTGTTGTTTGAAAAGCAGGTTTGAACCTTCAAATGAATTTGATTAAGTATAGCTGTGTCAGTATATATCCTTCGATTATTTTATGGGTGAAAGTCAAGTTTTCTGAAGAATAAACGTTTGTGCATTGTTGACAATTTTGGTTGATATCTACAACTTGGCATGGGCGGAAGAGATGAGCGAGTCCAATTAATATTTCTAGGAAAGTTCTAAACCTCGTTTATTTGGGACTGCACATGGAAAAAACCAATAGTTGTACATTTTTCTTAAAAGGTTGACAAAGATGCCGTTGGATTTCGACAAATGTAACGTAGAGCTGGTAAGGTCTGAACTTACTATAGAAAATGATCTTGAATCATGACATCAAAACAACCCAAAGCATTGGTGAACAAAAATCTACTCATAACAACCTGATGGTATACATAGCCGAGAAAATCCAATTTGTCTCGTTCAAACCAAATTGAACCCAACTCAAGTGACTTGTGAGTCAATAATTACCAGACTCAACAATGATTTAGCTTTATAATGGTCCAAATGAGATTGTTTGGTATTAAACTTAACGACCTTACCTGGCAATGTTTCCAATGGACCTGAAAAGGTGAAATTGGCTTCACAGTGCAAATCTCCGGCGGCTTTGATCCAAACAAAAACCTACTTGAGTGACATGATTGCCATCTCTACACTTAACCTTACCTCTGTATTGATATAACATGAAGAGGTTTCCCCAAAATGATAATGCAAATTACAACGTAAAATCGTTGCCAAAAAATAGTAGTGAGAGTGGCTCAAAGTGTAGAAAAACTAAAAACCTTTATGATAACTTTTATAGGAGAATCTATTGTTTATGTAGTTGCTTTTGTCATGGAACTTGATAATTGAATTATGGTTTTACAGATACCTGGTCTTCGTCGGCCTTCGCAGTAGCAAGCTCTATCTAGGATTCTAGGTACTACAGACACGGAACAAAACGTATGGGCACACTCAGAGGATAACGTAGCATATTAGAGCGTAATCAAAAGAGCTATCAAAATGCGATAAATGGTAATAGAGCTCTGATGTATAAGATAAAGGTAATTCTCGGGGTTATACTGTTGGAATGATGTCAGAATTTGATGTTATGGGATATATAGTTGTAGTCTTGGAAGCTGATTTCATGAATCCTTATTGTAGCTTAAGTTTTCGCCAAGATAATGTCAAAAAGGAATTTAGTAGAGTGGAGTAGATCAAATCCTTGTACAATGGCGGCGTTTGGAAACTAGAATGGACTTCTGTTAGTTAATTTGAAACTGGATATCAAAATTCAGTTACATATTTGAGTACTTTTGCTTCCGAAAACAAGGAATTATGAATTTTGTAATAGCTTATAAGTTATAACTACAACAAAGATTTTGATGTGCTACGACTGTCTATAAGATAGCTCTTGATTTAGTCGGCAAGTCTTTGATATTTACGGTTGCTAAAAAAAACAAGTTACTATTCACCCTCATTTTGCTATATCACACGCAAGCCCACCCATAGTGCCACACTGCCGCCTAAGCCAACCCTCCTTGGCTTTTGTGCCTTACCTATTGTGCCACCTAAGCTTGAACACACCCCCCCCCCCCTCAACAACAACCCCCGGCCTTGATTACCCTTAACCATCGCCATGCATACTCTCAACCATCCTAAACCCCAATTGTAAACAATAAAGACTAATTAAAATATCAAAAAACCACCGTCAAAAGTAATTTTGCTCGGGTTTAAGGAAGAGAGGAGGATGAGTGATGCGGGAGCACTAGAAGAAAATGAAAATGAAGTCTTGATTAGTCGAAATGTAACTCATATTTCTGAAGTTTCAAAATGGGCTCAAATCAGGTTAACATGGTAACATGGAGGAAGGACAACAACACAAGCAATGACGTGTTGACCAAGTCAATGTCGTGTGGTCAATGACGTGTGGGTCAAGCAACGTCAAGTGGCAGCAGCTAATACGGATTTCTGACCGTGTATTTGTATGTGATCTTATTTATTAATAAGGTACACTAGTACATAAATGGGATTTGGCTACGGTTAAAAAACACTTTTGGCTACGGTTCCTTAACCGTAGTAAATCGAGGCGTTGCCTTAGATAAATTACTTACGGCTACGGTTATTAGCTGTAGCCAAAAGTATCTTTTGGCAACGGTTATCATTATTAACCGTAGCCTTATGTAGATATAAGGCTTCAACTGTTTCTTTATAGCCGTAGCCTTAAATTCGTAGCCATATGTCAATTTAAGGCTACAATTATATTTATTAACCGTAGCCGTATGTGTTATTATTTTTTTAAAAAAAAAATGTTGGCCATTGCAGCAGCTTATATATTATAAATGTTTATTGCAATATGCCACTGAAAAGAAATACATTAGCCCAAACAATATTTATAAGATGGATACATTGTCCGCTACAATTTCAAAAATAACCATACAACAGTAATTGTTGTGGCATTATCCGCTACAGTTTTCAAAACTAAACTTAATAATAAATTTGTGCCAATACATAATTCTTAAAGAAGATTGTCCATGAAGTAAGTAGCTCATAAGTCTCGAACCTCGTTGATCTCTTCAATTGTATATGTAACTTTCGATCCAAACCACTACCAAAAAATCAAAGGACTTGGAACCCAAATAAAAAAAGTTCTATAACTAATCCTACACTTTGACTAGTAATTAGATTGAATAAAAAATACCTTCTTATGATCTTTAATGTTTTGGTAGCGTCTAACTATATCTAGTATGTACCGCATCACATGGTAGCCACACTCTGTGCTTCCAGTTTGTTGATAACACTGTACCGTAAACATTAAAAAAAAAATTATGAACATATAAGAAGGAAGCTACTGCTGTTTTCAGCAAGCTAAAAATCTAAAACCTAAAACCTTGAACTAAACATCCTCCGTCAAAGATCAAAAATTCATCATAAGCAAGGAAACTATCAACAAGAACAACGTATGACCATACAAAAAGTCGAATTGTGCAAAGACTAACTAAGAAAAGTATTTACAATGTCTGGACCAATAATATTACATTGATTTGAACTTACAATTATATTACTTCATTTCATTGACAAGCCAGATTTCAATGTGGAACCTGCCTGAGCCCTAAAAGATCGAAATGCACTACGCCTCGAAAAAGAAAATATAAAAAACAGTATTAGTTTAAAATGAAATTGCAATTTTTTCACTAAAATAATATATTATTGCAAATACTTACATCTGTATCAAGTGCTTAAAAGAGACATCTCGCTTTGACAATTGTCTTTGGATCACAAAAATAAGCCTCGTGAGTCAGCGGACAGATAACTGCAAGAAACTAGTGATTTCTGTCCAATAAAAAAATAGAAAAATGATAACTTTGTCAGACTACTTCTGTACTTCTATAAATAAGGAATATGTATATAAAATCATTATCAATTATCATTTATCATCAGCATTATCATCCAATTAATCAGTCCGCTGAATACTCGCATTTGCAGCATTAAGAGAAATCCCACAAATTCATCCAAATTATTGTCAAACGCCCAAGATTTTTCCATCAGTATTAGCCCAACATATCTTGAAATTCACCCCAATGACACTTCCGTAAAAATACCCACATTGGTAATGTCGATTCAAAATAAGGAGCTTACTCCCTTTGCTCATCAAGTTTATCCCCATGGGAAAATATTGGAGGGAACGCAATGCCAGCAGCCTTGTGAGGGCTGACTGTCTCAGGATGCGCGCCCCTAAGCTAGATGCTTTACCTACCTGACCGAATGAGACTTATGGTTAAACTCAATTCCTCATGCTCACTTTGGTTGCAAATACTTTCTCCTTCCGCGCATTGCCTAAAAATAAAATAAAAAACTTCTGGATGTCCTTTGAACTCGTACCGACAATTAAAAGTGGAGGCTAGAACACTCGACATGGAATATTTAACCTCCTTCAAATGGAATATTTTTGACGATAGTACAACTTCAAACACCTTCGTCTCAGGCCGCATTAAAGCTAGGTAATCATGTAACTTTTGACATTCTATACCCATACTTAATATATACTCGTCAGAATTGAGCTTGATTGGTGATTTGATGCCAGAACTTTTGGACACTTGTTTTCCCTTACTTGTGACCGATAGATTACTAGTAGGAGCCTCCTATTTTAAAAATGTCATTTTTAATAAAGGAAAATAATAAAACATTCATGTAAGTGTATTTATGTGAAGCTATATATTATTGTACCTCTCCAACAATGATTAGTTCCTTCGGCCACTGAACAAAACTTCCTATGGCGTCACCTACTCACTCAAGATATGGCGTAGAAAAAGGAAGTGGGGCAGTACCTTCCAAAATCTTATCAATTGAAACTCTTGCATTACCAAGAGCAGAGGTGTACCATGAATGACTTGATTGCTACCTTCTAAGGGGTAAATTGTACCAATGGCAACGCTGAAAGTCTTTCCATCATGAATACAAGTAAGACGACACTTAGCTGGGTCCTACAATATCAAAATATTTGTGTGTTAATATATACGACTCAAGCTACTGTTATGCTTGTATGGGAAGTGCATCCAAACTCCAAATCGACCTCAAATTTCCAGCAACATCGAAAAAAATCTCACCACAGGTGATACTGTAATTGCAGCCAACTGATGATGGGGTGTTACAATCAATATAACCTTTGATTAAAAAAAAATTCATTTACAAACCTTAATTTCGGTAAGATCTGGGTTTGGTTGTGTTTCTTTATTTGCTCATCCCTATACTTTTCTCCGGGTTCGCCGATTGACAACTACTTTGGAGTTCGTCCATATCTTCAGGTACTTTGAAACTCATTCGTTTCAACATACCCACAACCTCTTGTCGGACTTCATGTCGAATTAAAGAGCTTAAGGACTTTATAGTATCATTCCGTACTCTTTCGGTTAGTTCGGCTACTTCTTGATCAGAAATTCCCACTGCCCTTTGAGAAGTTCAATGTGATGTACCAAACACATCTTTGATACTAACCCCGCCAGGAAAACCTCTCACTCGACCAGAATGTTCCTTTTTATTTAGACTTCGCGACAAGACATCATCGTACCTATGAGGAACAAATTCTCCTGACTCTACCTTCTTTCGCCATTCAACCTAATGTATTAGTAAAAAAACATTAGATAGAACACGTAGCAGAGATTAGCAATTTTAGTAAAAACATACACTTAATAATCAAGTACATACCATTTCTTCTTGAACTTTTTGAGTTTTCACATTTGGAATTTCCCCGTCTGACTTGGTCCTTCCCTTTATCCAACACCAACTATTATCAGTAACTTCAGAACTTGAAGATGAAGCTATCCACTCAGAAATCCTCTGATTGTATCCTCGTCTACCCATTATATGAGGATGCTCATTATGCTTTATACTTTTGACAGCTTTTTTACTCTTCTCCTACATTAAAAGAAAATAAAGTCGAATCAAATTTTAAATAAGAATCACATATTTAATTCGGATGACAATGACTTCCTGAAAAAAAACTAAATAACGACAATTATCACCGTAAATTCAGCTGTCTCACGATAAGCTTTAAATTTCTTCCAATCGGCAGGCTCGATGAAACTATAACAATCAGCAACAGAGTCATACTTTGGATGTTTATTTCGAATGTACTTCTTAGTCAATTTACCCTTGAAATCTCTCCACTTTTCCCCACAAGGAGTGCGTGCACAAGAGGCTAGCACGCACTCCTTGTGTGTCTCATTGACTAAATATTTTGCCTGTGATAAACAAATTGTAAGAGGACCTCATAAGTTGTGACCAAACCATCGGCTCAGTGGGCATGTAAAATAGTACTCCGTAATATCATATAAAACAAAAGCAGGGGGTTTAAAATTTATAAGTATGTCAGTTCATAGATAGGTGGGTACATGCATCAACCAAGAGGCTAAGTTAATGGAAGCAGCTCCTGCTGTAAAGTTCAAAAATACCCCTTCTTTCTTTTGTTAAATTATACAAGGCACTGAGAATTTCACTACCTAGCCTGAATTATCAAAATAGATCAGGTATCAGTAACATGGCTGCATGCCCCCATAATATTATCCACATTGAGTTTTTTTAAGCTAAGTAACGGGTGAAACCACAAAGTGGCTGATTCTAAGCATCTCGACAAGGGATTAAAGTGGCATCTGCTTTGTACTGAATATTCTCATTTTCAATAGCCAAATTCAAAGTAGTCTCTTTCGAGGTACAAGGTACTAACAACATAAAAACAAAAATAATAGCTAATAAAAGACATGAAATTAATTCGTACCGAAATATCTTGCCATAGCAAAATTTTGAGACCAACTTCTACGTCTTTATCCCAATCATCAAAGTTTATTTTCACTTAACATCGAACCTTCTTACCACAATAGCTTGCAAATTTAGTAGCATATTCCCCCGTTGGAAAACCTGCTTTATCCCACTTTAGAAGAAACAAACCTTTACCCTCCTCCTTCTTTAAGTTAGTTGGTCCTCTTGTTCGCTTCTTTGTGTTATCACCACATGAATCATCATTCCTCTTATCTCCACCTGAAGCATCATGATCCTCCATCGTACAAAACCTATACGATAAAGTATACATAACTTCCCATTACTACAGTTAGGAAAGGCCGCACAAAGAAGGCAAGGAATGCTTCCAAGAGATTTAGTGGTTGATGAAGAATTGGTAAGAGAATGTATTCAGTATTTAATTATTCGTGGATTGATAACAAATTTAGAACAATTAATGTTAGACTTAGGTATCCAAGTCCCCTTTTGACCAACTTAGGTGGTTGTTTGTTTCACAAACAAACGTAAGGAAGGTTTGTTTGTCAAGTAAAAAAACAATGCCTTATGGTTGATTTTGGAAGATTTTGGAACATGTGAAATGTAAGATGTTTTAATGAAACTGATGCAAGCTTTGTTACTTAATGAATCCAATTTTATGTTTAAAAATGTAAGTAATATTACTCTCGACAAACAAGTTGTCCACATTGACCAATTTGACCTCATATAAGTACCCTATCAAGGGGAATTATTACATGGAGTCTCGTTAACGATTTCCTCAATATCATCACCCTTCCTGGTGGCATCAAATACGTGTGATATGCTGAGTGCCCAATATTTCAACATGTTAGGCTGGCTCTTAGTCCAGCATGATCTTCATTGAGGGTGTGGCCAGTAGTCAACCTAACATCATTTAAACCATGAATAACCAGAAATAGTCAACAACAATGTTGGATTACTCTCAGCAAGCAAATTGTTCTCATTATTAATGTGACCTTATATAAGTGCCTCATCAAGAGGAGCAAATTCATGGAGCCTCAAACTAAGAATTCCTCAACATGAATACTCTTAGCAATCAAAATATCCTCATTGAGTAACTTAACAACCACCTAAAAGCCCAGCAAGCCAACAACTGTACCTAAAACCCACCTGAAAACCAAAAAGCCCAACACCAACAATACCCCACCTCTCTGTTCCATTGGACCTTCATTGAAGTTAAGATCAAAATACAACCCAAAATAACAACACCAACAAATAACAACAATAAACATCATCGACAGATAACGACATTAACCATCATCACCCAACAAGAACAGCATCCAACCGCATCACCCGTCATCTAAAGATGACACAACAACAAGAGAGGCAGAAAGAAACAACCAACACAATTAAACCTCAACAGATCAATCATCATCAACAACAACATTATCATTAGATCATCAACAAACATGGCTTTTTAAGCAACAAATCCAACATACTGTTAGATAAATTTGATCCAAAATATTAGTCAAATGTGTGTTTCCTAATTATTAGTTAGAGGTTAATGTGTTTCATAATAATGTGACTAATGGCTGTGTGAAAATCTTAAAAGTAGGATCATGTAGTTACTTGTGCACTTTATGGTATAGTTAGTGGTTGTAGGGTTTATAGAATCTGTTTGTTCATGTATGCCTATAAATAGGTCTAAGTTATTTATTTATTCATTGAGTTAGTTTATAAGCATAAACTTCTCCGTATGTTTCACTTTCCTCTCATATTTTTGTCTATCATTTGGTATCAGAGCTCTTGAAACGGTGTTGTCAACTGATACGAGTTGGATGTGGGTCAATGAAGGAACGAGTTCAATGAAAGTCGGAAATCAGTTTAATCATTTCCGAGAATAATTAAATGTATTTTGAGCTTTCATTGAACGTGTGAGCTTCATTGGATGATATGAAAATCATGCTCGTAAAATATTATTGATCTCCAATTCGGTTTCATAATTATGACTTCAATAGTGGGTGCGTGGTAATTGATACGTAATTTTATTTTGGGTTAATGAAAGGGTCAATACCCTATTTAGTTATTAGCTTTATTATTTGGTAATTTATTTAGTAGTAATTATCTAGTTTTAATATCCTTAATTAGCTAGTTGATTGTTGGCTTTCCAGTTGTTTGTAACGCCTATCAAGGCTATTTTCTTTGGCTATTTATAGCCATCATTTGCTAAGAAAAAGACAGAGAATGAATTAAGAAAAAAAAAACCAAAAAGTGTTTCAATTGTATCGTTTTATTAACGTTCGATTGTTCTTTGAATTGATGCGTTCGATTCCCTTGTTATTGTTTGACGCGTTTTCAATCTTTAACCTGATTCGTATTCAATAGGTCTTGAATACAATCACCATTGACGTAGCTATAGGTCTAGTTACGACAAATATCTTTGTTTGTGTTATTCCGCTGTTTTATTTCGCATCATATGTGTTTTTCTTTTTTCTCTGATACCATATGATGCGAAATTTTGCGGAAGCGTTTTAAAAGAATAAAGACTAATAATAAAATAAATGATATTTGCATTGAATTCCGTCAAGAACTCAAAACAATGGGATATTTTCTCGAACTAGACCTATAATTCGAACAATGGTGAACTATAATCAAGACCTATTGATTACATTTCGGGTTAGTGTTTGAAAACGCGTCAAACAATAACAAGGAACTGATTGAACCTCGACAATCAAAAGTTTTTCTTTTTTTCTTATCTTGTGTGTTCTTTTTCTTATTCCATGTCAATGGCTTAAATAGCCAAAACAAGTCCACTGAAAGGTCTTTACAAGTTACAATCTCAACATTAACTGACTAATTAAAGAGAATTAAAACTAGATAATTACTACTAAATAAATTACTAAATAAAGCTAATAATTAAATAGGGTATTAACCCTTTTATTAAACAAAATAAAATAAGCTCAAAGTGTGACACCCTCAAATTTGCGGAAAGAAAAAAAAAATAATTTAACTAAATAAAAGATGAGAATACATAACAAAGGTGTCATAAATAAAAAGATTCATAACAAAAAGGAAATAATATTATACAAAAGAAATATCCAAAACGGGAGACGTATTTCCCGTATAAATACGGAAATAAAAGAGTGTATAATAATATACAATCCTAAAGAACCGAATATAGGTCCAAGGTAAATACTTCGCTCGCTAGCTCGTCAATGTACCCAAGTATGCATCACAAACCTGCCAACCGCATTAAATATAAACACGGAAGCCACAGTCAGTGGGGAGTAACTCCGAGTTCTCCCAGCCACGAAATGTCGAGTTTAATAAAACATGAATAACATAAAAGAGATGTATATGGAAAATACAAAACTTAACATATACGATATGCTTTTCATGTTATGAAACAATTAACTAACATATAACCTATCATATGAAAGCTATCATGTGAAAACCGTTATTAATCTATAACTCGAGGTAGGGAAGCTGGTATGCTAGCTCAGAGGTTACCATGTAACATGGCCATGATACACTCAAACCCTAATCAACACGTAATCATGTGAATCAGTTAACAATCGGTAATCCAAACTCTATCAATCCTAGCCGGCTTGCATCTCACCTTCTAGAACTCATAGAATCATACAAACATGAAAGACCAATACTTCTACAAACAGGCATAAGTTCTTAGTCCAGTCAATAGTCGACTTCTGTAACTCGAGGCTATACCACAAGGTAGGAAAACATCCTAGTCCTAGACTGATCAGACCTAGCGACAACAGCTATTCCGTTCCCCGTCCCATGACATAACCGTCTATGAGAAACTCTACTAGGCGACCCCCTAAGCAGAGATGGCTAGTACTTAAGCTGGCTCCAGTCCCAAAACGGATCAGGCAGCCATGCCCCGACTTGGAGATAAACCCACCAAGCCGGACACAAAAGCTATCAAGCTGTGAACTATATACTCGTTAAAGATAGTACGGGCCTATCAATGTCATGGTCCAAGCTACTCATTTAGAATTAGAATGGTCAAGACGCCATATACTCATAATTCTCTATGGGTACTTAGTCAACACAACATATATCATACAATT
>JAIUZE010015432.1:0-11664 GCA_022085475.1 Heliosperma pusillum
CCAAATTAGCAAATAAACATCCAAATCAAAGTAATCATCCTAATTAATCACTAGAATTCACTCTATAGCATGTAAGAATCATTAGAAATCCAATTTAAACAAGTTTTGCAATCAAAATCAAGAACCCCCAAATTGGAGTTAGGGTTTGTTGATGTTGGATTTCTGAAAAATATAGAGAGATTTAAGTAACTAAAGTAGAAATAACTTACTTGATGATGATTAGTAGTTGCCCTTGATGAACTATAGGAACAAATTTTGCAAGAATAGACTAAGAATTGAGGGTTTTGAGAAAATTTCAGCTTTTAGATTGAAGAACACGGGTATAAGGTAGTAAACAAAAGGGTAGCAAATGGGTTTTATAGAAGAAAATAGAGTAAAACACGAAACAGGCCATTTACCCGATCGGGTAGACATGGATCCGATCGGGGAAACCTGCTGGTCCGTTTTTTGTTTCTATTTTCTTTACCACTTGCTCTTACCTTTGGGCTATGTCCTTGCACATACTTACTAACCTTAGTGATCTTGACAACTTGTGCCAAGGATAGCTTTGTCTTGTCTCAATAGGTCCTCCGATTCTAAGTACGAAAATCTATTGACGAAATATGCAAAATAACAAGTAAAACGAAGAAAATGTTCCTAACTATTACAACATAAAATCCAAAAATAGAGTCCAAATATAAAAGTCCAAAATAAAAATCATTGTCTAATAAGTAAAAGAAAAAGAATGCATAAAGAAAAAGAAAAAAAAAAGAAAGAAAAAGGCGGGTTGCCTCCCGACAAGCGCATTTTGAGTCATGCTAGACTTTGTTGTTCCATCCCCCCTTAAGCCTTATGAGGGGATTTTAGCTCTTAGTAGCTGGATTCGTCCTTGAAGTTTCCACATTTACCATTTTGCCAACACCAATGGCAATCTCATTCTTCCGCAGTTTTGAAAACTTCGAGGTCGCCATCCCCAACGCTCAACACATCCCCCTTTTTGTCAAAGGTGGCACTCGATCCACCTATTTCAAATGTGATCCTTTCTCCCTTCACATCAATATAAGCTCCAACCGTATTTAGGAAGGGTCTCCCTAATATGATATGGTCATCCCTTTCTCCCTTTGAATATATTACATAAAAATCGACGGGGATGAGGAAATACCCAATCCGTATTGGGACATCTTCCACAATTCCTGCCGGAGTATGCATAGATCCATCGGCAAGTTGGAGACTAGTACTAGTGAATTTCATTTGTATGGGGCAATGTTCATGATAGACATCAAAAGGCATGACGCTAATTGAAGCTCCTAAGTCACACAATGCACCTCTTACCTTATGGAAACACATGGTGAAAGAAATGTTGAAACAACATGGATCTTTAAGTTTGGAGGTAATGAGGATCTTCCCTTCTTCAAGGTTAGGTTCCTTGTGATTATCCTTGGTTGCTTCTTTTTCCTTAGATATCTTGTCAATCCTTTCTTCTAATTTTGAAAAGACTTCGTTTGTTGCCAAATTTGCCTCTTCAATCATTTCTTCCAATTTCCCTTGTGCTTTTATCATTGACATGATCAAAGCTTCGAGACGAGATGTCTCCTCATGTGTAAGGGCTTTGGTTGGTTTGGATAGTGTTGGATTGTTGCTAAGTTCATGGGGTAACCTATAAATTGTCTTCTTACTCCTTCCATTCCCAAGAGGGTGATCACAAGGTTTGTCACTAATCATGTCAATTGTGACAATTGATGGCACATCTCTCTCTTGGGTACTATGACTAGAACTCGATGGAGTCAACTCTTCCACTCTCTTTTGGAGAGATAGAATGGCTGATTTGATTGAGTTTAGGCTAGAAAGTAAGTAAGAGCTCATGTTATGTTGGGTTTGGGTTATCTCCCTTAACTTGACATCTATTAGACCATTTTGAAAAGGTGGGTATTGTGGTGTATGAGTAAATTGGGTTTGATGAACTTGTGGGTGAAAGGGGTTTAAGGTTGTGAGTTTGTTCCCACATCGTTGAGGTACATGCCCTATCCCACCACAAAGTTCACATGGTGTTGTTATTGAGGTAAATGGATTGAAAGCTTTGGGACGATACAATGTACTTTTCGGGGTGGTTTCGTTGGATTGACTAGGACAAGCTAAGGAAATGGTAGTGTCAACTTCATTTGAAGTTTCCACTCGACTCTTCTTTCGCTCTCCCCCATTGGTTTGCGAACCTTCCCCTCTTTCATTTTGTGATTTAGTTGATAGGGTTGACAAATTGCTTCTAAACCTACGGTGAAAAGCGACGACAATCTCTTCCCACTGCATAGGTCTTGTGGCTTCCTTTAAGCGACGGGTGAACCACCATTTTGCTTCTCCCTTTAGTGATAAAGGAAAAAGGGTTTCTCGAATTTCGTTCTGGGTGATTCCCTCCCTCACAATGTTTTGACAAAGCTCACAAAAGGTTTGAAGATGGTGAGACGGGTTTTCGTCTGGTTTCCCTCTAAATTGGTTACCCTCGATGAGAGCAATCAAAGTCAAATGGACCCTTAGGATCCCACTGGCAAGCACAAAAACCCGGTACCTTGGATCTTCTCTAGTTAGCACCATTTTATCAACCTACAAGAAAAACACAAAAGAGAAAGTTAGAAATGAATTAGGTACGGTTGCACCTAGAAATGATAGAAATAAAAACCAACAATTCACAAATAAACAAAACCGTGCTCCCCGGCAACGGCGCCAAAATTTGATCGGTTCTGTCGCGGTCCCGAAACAAAAATAATTTACCCGGACTAGGCTAACAACATAAGGAATGTAATTAGGGAAGTAGGGTGTCGATCCTCAGGGAGTACGTGTTACTTATGAATTGTTATGGATTGGTTTTCATTTAAAATCAAGTCACTTGAGTTATTTGTCTGAACTATTAACATAAAATAAAATGACAAGAATATAAATGACGATATGTAAGAACAAATATGTAAATTGCAAAGTAAAAAACCCAAAACAGAAGACATACCCGATCGGGTTGTCACGTACCCGATCGGGGAAATCCTCTGATCTGGATATTAACAACTAAATTCTATCTAAAGACGATATTTAAATAACAATATTGAAAGTCTAACTAACTAAACTAATTAACCAGAGAATAACAATAATAAAAACTATCTAGGAACGGAAATAAAAAGACGATAAACTAACTAGATAACGATAAAGTAAACTATCTAATAACAGAATTAAAAAGACAATAAAATAAACTATCTAAAACGATAAATAAACTAACTAATCAAGTTGATATAGTGAAAGAGAAATACATGTAAAACTAGTTAAAAGCTTCATAGATACCAATATTAGAATTACTATGATTGTCTAGGCCTTGTAGCGGTATATTCCTTCCGGATTCGTACCGACCTTTTAGTGGGTCCTAACGTCCTTTCAGCATGGTTAAGTCACTAAACCCCTATTGATAGTCCTAATTCCTATCCCAACTCTCGTCATAAAGATAGAAATGACTAATACAAACAATTGCTTATGGCCACTAAACAAAGTTATAGAATTTGACACGACCAAAGGAAGAAACAATTTAGACGGTTCGATTGGTAACTACTCTTCTTATAATTCGTTTAACTCGCAAATCATTTCAAATATTACAACTCTATTTATTTTATTTACACAATGATAATATTACAATATTAGATTTAATCTAATCTATGTGATTATGTGGTTAAGTAGATTAGTAAGAAAAAAATGTACGAAATTAAACTATGAAATATAAATACTAAAGTGATTATGGTGATTATATTAACAATGATTCTAATGACAAATTTTAGGATTATTTGATTAGGTAAATTATAATGTGGCATGCTAAATAATACTTTGGTTTTAAACAGATTAATTTTAGGTTGATTTCTTAACAACAACAATATTATAAAAATGATACTAGTGAGATTATAGTTCATGGTGGTTAAAATTGCATACGTAAATAAGATTAGAGAATTACCAAGTCGGAATATGAGTATATAAGAACGAAAGTAAGAACAAATACCCAACCAAATAACAAAAGCTAAGTAAACACTAGGGAAGTACTAAGAAAACTATAAAAACTTGTAAGAAAGTATGCTAAAAGAAATGATAATAGATTATTAGATTATTGTAAAAGTTGATGATAAAAAGATGATTGTTGGATGATTATTGTGTGTAATGATCATTGGCTTTTATAAGGCTGCATGGCTGCTGATCCTCTTGCAAATTCGTACCCTAGTCAATGCATTAAACAACCCATTTAAGCTCGGATTGAAGAAGAGCCAAGTAACGTCTTCTTGCAGGAATACCCGATCGGGTAACAGGCAATCCGATCGGGTTTTTGTGTAAGTCGGATTTTCCTTCTTTTCATCTTAGGCACGGAATCCTATGCCTTAGTCTTTGGTCAATGCACTACGGAATTGGGCTTGGGCTGATCTCCTCTTGACTTGGGTTGAGTTTTCCTTTTAAAGTTCAAAGCCAAAAATCTAAATTGAGTCCATTCGAGGAAAGATGTAGCGGAATCGTAATCAAATCGTGAACTGGCCATCATCAATTCCTTGAAAACTCGTATCCTAGTGTCTTTGCTCCATAAAGTAGGAAAATATAGCAAAAACCGCTTTATTTCCTATAAAACGAGTCAAAACACGCAAAACAACTAGAATAGCAGTATTAGCTCGTTAATCACTTAACAAAGTGCATAAATCGTATAGAAATCGAGCTAAAACGGGGGATAAATCAATACAAAATATCACTTATCAGCTATAGATCGCTCAAAGATAATACGAGCATTTTTCCTCATTAAAACCTAGAGAACAAAGTTGTTTGTGGCTCATGGTGCTATCCTTCAAGAAAATATATGTATTTTCAAAAGGATAGAGTGGGAGAAAATTTGCCACAAACTAATTTTTGGATAGAGAGACGAGAGAAAATTTTCTTAAGTCGTCCAAGGTTAGAGGGTAGTAGTTAAAATTTTACATTTTGAAAGTAATAAGACTATGATCTATAAATTGGCGGTTATAATTTTCAATTCGAATTTGTTGCATAAGAGACTTAAGAATACAAGATAGATACTATACATATAAAATTACTTGGGGAAGTTTGGACCTCCCTATGGTGAATAAAATTTTATTGTAAAGTAATATATATAAGTTAAAATATAACCATATTTGAGATCCAAGAAAATTGCATCTACACCACGTATATGTATGACAAATGACAAAGAGTTGTTAAAAGTTAACTTTCTAAATGGGCATTTAGAAGTAGAAAAGTTGTCGTACAAAACTTAGGAGATCAATGTGTGATCCTAAGAGAACATTCATGGCATAACAAGAGAGAATAGTTTCCTCGAATTGTCGAAAAGCCATGTTTATGCATGTAGTTAAGTGGGAGCTAGATCTATCATGTGTGGACATGGGGATTAGTGGGAGTGAAAAATCATCATGTATGGACATGAAGATTAGTGGGAGAAAAATATCTTCCATGTCTTGTATGTATGAGACATATTAATCATTAGGAATGATGTACTAATATTGCCTTCCGTGGAGGAGTGTTTAGGAAATAATTTCTAGATGACGGACTTGAAAGAAGCATATTGTATCTGAGGCAAGAATATCTCCCATGTCTCGTATGTAGGAGACATATTGGTCACTGGGAATGATGTACTGACATTGCCTTCCGTGGAGGAGTGTTTGGAAAATCATTTCTATATGAAAGACTAGGGGTAGGTATCCAAAATCTATAGTGATAGATGAGAGATGATAAACATGATTTCTAACGTTTTCGCCATTAGGTCAATCATATATGCCAAGATATTCACATACCGTGATAAGTTGTATGCTTGGAGCATGACAAGTTGATAACAAGTAATCCACATGAGAGTCATTGGATAGCCTTCAAGAATGTCCATGATATTCTCAAGGAGAACTATGAGTTTATTCTTGTGTTTGGTAATAATAACTTAGTTGCGAATTAAGTGTCACACAAACCCAAGTTTCCAAACCTGTAAGGGATCTGACAAAATCCAAGGCTAAATTTTGTTATATTAAAAGCGAATAAATAAAAGAGATGATTGAAGTGTCAATCATTGAAAATTCTACAAATAGAGTCTTAGTACATGATGATGAGGATGACGTGGATTACAAGGATCTAATAAGTAGACCCTTCCAACAAGATACCCATCACGTGCTTATCATGATAACAAGTGGGAGCATCTTTCAAGATTAAAGAGCCCAACTCTAGATAGGGATCTAGAAGTATACTTTGAAAACTTTATGTTAGTAGGAATAATGATGAGTGGAAAGAAAAGGAGCAATTCATAAAGTTGGAACAAATGGATACATAGTATATCCACCATCCAAGCTTTCATTGCATTTAGACAAGATGACCATGAAGTGTCATAGAACTTGTATACTTAAGATTATAAGATATGAAGCAATAACATTGTGTTAATTGTTCATATGTGATAATCACATTTGTCGTTTGAGTTTCTAAAACTCATTATTGTGCTTTGTTATATCTAAATAGGTTGTAGTGACAACTTTGAACCCTATTAAAGTGAACTGGTTTAACATAGCCTTGGCCCCTAGTTGCTTACTTGAGGTGACGTCTCAAAGTGACTGGAGTGTGATGCGATTGATGGCAAGTTCAAGAGCCATAGAGTCATATGAGATGACTAGTCGATCACTTAGGCAGACTGTATGGGACACTCTGTCGGGCAGTGACCGCTTATAGAGTTCTGGCAATTCATAAAGCTTGGTCGTGGCGAGAGCTATTATAGTATTCTTTTTGAGTCAATTCTTTAGGCTGGAGACTATTCGCTCAAGTCGACATAGTTTCTGATTGACTTTGATTTTTGCTCCAAGCCATTCTGTAAAAAGGGGTGAATGAGCAATTATTGGGTCATGAAGGACTGTGAGTGTACGAAGGGAATAGTGCGATAGGAATTGTCCAACCCCTAGTCAGGGTTATCCAAAATCTCAAGGCCACTCGAGAAGTAGTAAGCTGGAAATGCGTGGCCACGCTCGGAAGGTATCTACGGTAGATAATTCCGGTCAGACAGTTTGTTGGACCAATTTTATAGTTTTGATAATGACATGTGCTTACTTGATAATGTGCTTTACTTGAATATATCATATGCATGTAATTGTGTGTTTTAGTCTTATTATAGCTAACAACAATTATAAGAAAGAAGATCAAAGTTATAACAACTTCAGGAACAACTTTGGTAGTCTACATGGAAGTTATAGCTACCCAGTCATAACTTTAAAGAAAATCGCTTCAAGCAAGATCTACCTCAAATAACACAAGACTCAAGATGGAGGGTTTTTGTGATCAAGATGAAGAGATGATCCGTATACTGAAGATCTTTGTGAAGATTAGATAGTATAGGTCGTCATTCGGTAACTATTCCATTAGAGAGATTTTATGTTCAAAGTTATAGCTTTAGCCTATAACTTTGGATGATAAATGTTGATGCATGATTTTGGAAAAAAAATGTTTTAAATGTTTTCAAAAGTGAAAGAGTATTTTTATATTTATCAAAAGTTTTAATTGAGAATATACTTATGAGATTCTATTGGTTAGTAATACAACTTATGGGTTGTCATGCTACCTAGGGTTTCTAATATATTCTATCTCAATTTGTTGTTAACCTAATAAGCCCACCTAGGGTTTGAGTCACCTAGGGTTTCGTGTAAACCAAGGGATTGTGCTTCCTAGGGTTGCTTGCCTCCTAGGGTTTCGTGTAGATGGAAGAATCCGGCCTCCTTAGGCTTGTTCTCTTTGTTTACCTTAATCTAGGATTCTACTTTATCTTTACAACAATATTTTGAGATATTAAAGATAAATATATTTCTATAAGATAAACCAAATAATATTTTGAGATAAAGATAATTCTAAAAGATAAAGCAAATGTTAATTTATGATATTAAAGATAAATATCTTTCTTAAATATTAAGCTAGGGTTTTAGATCTACTATGCTTTTATTATAAATACTCCTTCACATCTCAATTGTTGAGACACACGAAATATCACACGAAGTACACGAGTAACACGACATACATACTACTTGTGATTATTTTCCAAAATCGTTTTAAAGCAAACCTTTGAGCAAAATATTTATTATTTTTAGTGTTTGTTTTTCAAAAGAATCGTGCATCAATTATTATCAATCGCTTGCGTGAAATACGTTATTGGATAATAGTACATCATTATAATCTTACATTTCTTTAACGGGAATCTGTGTGAGTTATATTGTACTTTCTTATTAACGTAAGATAGTATAGAGTATTTAGCGATACTCACCTTGTGTTATAATCATAGTGTTGATTATACGAGTGGGTTGATAATTTTTGTAATCCGTAGAAAGGTACTAAGAATTATTAATCGAGAATAGTGGACGTAGGTTTTAACGTGTGAAACTGAACCACTTCAAAAATCCGTGTGCCTCTCTCTACTCTCTTTACTTTTCGTTATTTCGTTACTTACGCTTACTTTGATTAATTAATTAGTTGATTTTAATCTATAAGTTCAAATAATTAATTACAGATCATATAAATCGAAAAAGTGGGGCAAGTTTTTAATACTCAATTCACCCCCCCTCTTTCGTATTTGATCAATAGACTCTACAATTGGTATCAGAGCCTCGTGCTCTTGATTGCCTTACAGCAAGGAGTCTGATCCGTTTATCCTTTTATTTTTATTTATTTTCCGTTGCATTTAATTTTATTTGAATGGATTCCAAACATGTGAAGTGTCCCGTATTCGATGGGAAGAACTACAGTTTATGGAAAATATGATGACCCATTCCAAACTATGTTGAGGCAGATTATAAGAAAGCTGAGAAAAAATCAAAGGCTATTGTTCTGTTGCAAAACGGCATGACTCATACTGAATTTGATCGTTTCTCATCTAGTTCTACTGCCAAGGAAATATGTGTTGGAGCCAGTGTCCTCCACAGTTAGTGCAATAACATAAATAAATCTCTGTAGGTTCACAGGGTATACTTTGTATTGTAATCAGTTGATTAACGTTTATCGATAACGGTTGGCTTGCTAGATAAGTTTGACGTTATTGTCATACAGATGGCGGTGATCAACTGGTCCCTAAAAGTCACACCTAAAGGATGTGATTGAGAGATGTGATTATTTGAGAAAATAATCATATTGATGCCTTATTAAATGACTAAAAGGTTAGTCGGTGTTTTTGACTAAAAGGTTAGTCAATGTGATGATGATATAATTATTTAATAATGATTAAATAAATTTAGCTGAGACGAGTTAACTGTAATTCGTAAATTGAATATAAAATGTTATATTTAATTGTTGTATATAATGTAAGCTAATTAAACATAAACAATTATAATTAATTGGAAAATTATAAATATACGGATATTTATAATTAATGATGGATTCTAATGTCGGTCTTTGACTAATGACGATTATAATGGATACATTATATTAGAAGCTAAAATGACCGGAAAAAGTGTCCAGATACACTCGGGTTTTTCGGGTCAATGGGTAGTTATTTGAGGAGACTAAATCTCCTCATTAAAAACCCTACTAGTGCCGTGAACAAGAAAAGGAGAAGGAAAAATTGCTAACCTAATTTTTACTCTCTCAACTTGTGCCTCCATCACACACTAAACACAAAAACCTAAAAAGTTAACAGTAACTTTGAATCGATCTTTCTAGCAAAGGAGAAGGGCATATCTCGATCTATCTTGGGTGAGACAATTAGGAGGATATCTATTTTGATATCTGTTCTTAGGCCGATTTTGCTAAGGACCAAAGGTTTAATTCATTTTCTCTACATTTGTATCGTTTTCATATCTATGACTTGCAATTTCATATTATATAATTATGTTATAATCCTAAATTTTAAGGGGATGTAAACAGTTATTTCCCTCAAGTGGTATCAGAGCTTTTGGCTACAAAATTATATTATATGTTTTTCATTTTTATGAAATATGAATTTGAGAAAAAAAATAAAACCGAAAAAAAAAATGTCACGGCTGAAATTTTTTTTTTGTATGCCGTGTGATGTTTTTTGTTTAGGGTTTTGTTTTTCCATTGTTGATTTATTGATATTGTTATTTTAAAAGGTTAAAATTCAATATAATAAATTTGTACTTGTTTTAATTTGATAAGGATTAGATTAAAAGAAGATGGAATTGTTTTGATTTTGTTGTTGCTATTGTTTTCGGCCTCATTGTTTTAAATTGATAATTTTGTATAATGATTCAATTTTAATGATGTTCAAAGCGATTGTGATTAAATGAATATAAGGATAATCGATTTAATCATGATTTAGATGTTCATTTTAAAAGGTTAAATTGAATAATCTAGTTTGAATCAATATTTAATAACGATTAGATATTGAATTTTGTACCGATCTAGCAATATTGACAAAAACCGTTTTTTTAAACAGTCCGTTTACTAATACTGTTCATTTAAAAAAAAAAAAAAATTTCTGTTTTTTTTCCTGTGCAGCAGGTTTTTGGTTTTAATTTTTTTTATGTTTTTGTTTTTCCAATTTTTCTTTAAACCGTGAGAAAAGAAAAAAAAAAATTTTTTGGTACTGGGACTGTTCACGTGAACAGTGATCCGTAGAGAAATTTTTTTTTTTTTTTTTTTTTTTTGACATTATAAAGATAATGTTTGTTTGTTTGTTATTGTGAAAAGGTTCACAATAATGATACCCGATTATATTTTAAAAAGGTTTAAAATAAAATGGATTATGGAAGATTAAAATTGTTGTGGGCAATTAAGGAATTGTCACATAATTTTGATCGGTTTTAATGGTGGTTTGGATAATTAATCGACATAATTAATGAATTATGTCTTGTAGAATTAATTTATATAGTTGATGCATTTTATTTTTGTTGAATGAATGAATGAATGGTTTAATTTACGTATTTTTGCAATTGGTTGAAAAATGTAATACCTAGTGTGGCTTTAGTTAATCATGTTTTCGTAATGATGAAAACATGGTTTGGATGTAATTTTGAGATCTCGAATCTCCTTTTATTTTCTTTTAATTATGTTTTGGAATTAGAATGTAAATAGGTTTATTTTGTAATTTTTAAATGTAATTTTAAGAAGACTAGAGACGGAGATCGGATGCTCACTCCCGCTACATGGACCAAGATGAGACAAAGTCAAGCTTCTCGGGTCCATAAGGATGGATTCCAAACTTGTATTTACTGTTCATTTTGGTAGATAGGCCACACTAGGACCGTTGTAATAGTTTACGTTTTTTTCCATTCTTTTGCTTTTCATTCACATGTTAAATAACTGCATCATATTCCGCCTAAACCAAACCACCTAAATTGCATGAAAAATGATTCATATAGTTTTGAATTTTCATCTTAGACATACAGATGTCACTCATTCATAGGGCCATCACCTTAGTTTAAATCATTCACGAAATGCTAGAATTTGTTCTGTAACACCCTCAAATTTGCGGAAAGAAAAAAATATTTAAATACATAAATGTAAGATGAAATTACATACGAAGGTGTCATAAATAAAAAAGGTCATTACAAAACGGAAATAATATTCTACAAAAGAAATATACAAGACGGGAGACATATCTCCCGTATAAATACGGAAATAAAAGAGTGTCTAATAATATACAAACTATGAACCGAATATAGGTCCAAGGTAAAATACTTCGCTCGCTAGCTCGTC
>JAIUZE010015433.1:0-34796 GCA_022085475.1 Heliosperma pusillum
ATATATTGATCATTTTAGATGATGGAAGATTTTGGAGAAGTAGAATACATCTTTTAGATATCTGGATTTATGAAGATAAATCTAAAAGGATATTAGCATTAAGTCAAAATTCTTATATTGATAAGATCTTTGACTAGTTCAAGGAAGTTGAACACATGATAATTGATTCCTTTTGCTTCCGCTGCGGGATCAATTATAAACGCTGTGATGTATACTCAATCCGACATTTCGCATGCTTTGAGTATGACGAATCATTTGCAATCAAATCCAAGTGAGAGTCACTTGACAGCCATAAAGAACATCTTTAAGTACTTGCGAAGGACTAAAGATATGTTCCATGTGTTTGGAGTTTACAGTGAGTTGTGTGTAAGGGGTTACACAGACTTCAGTTTCCAAACTGATCAAAGTGATCTGAAATCAAGAACTGGCTGTGTTTTATAGGAGATTTATCTGTTGGAAAAGTTCCAAGCAGAAAAGACTATTGGAAAGGTTCCAAGTAGAAATGACACTTTCAAAGATAAATTTCATTTATCCGCTGGAATTGTTCCAGGCAGTTTATCATTGTGAATTTCACAATGGAAATAGAGTACATTGCATCATATGATGATTCATATGAAAGTAGCTTGGATTCGACAGTATTGGAGGGACTAGAAGTAGTTCCTATAGTTGTATATCCTATCCCATGATACTGGTAAAACAGTGGGAGCTACCTTTAGGCCAAGAGTCCTAAGACTAGATTCAAACCTAGACACGTACTTAGAAAGTTTATGTATATGAGATTACGTAGACAAAGAGAAATACGCAACTCAGACGATGGGAAAGATGCAAGTATTGCTAATCATTAGCCATGCTTTTGCAGGCTGAACATGATAGTCATGTCATTTCATTTCAATGGGGATTGAAATATGTACCTGAATTGCTAAAGATTATAAGATATGAAATTATTGATAGCGTATCAATTTTTCCAAATATTTGATAATCGCATTCATTGTTAGAGTTTCATTAAAAACTCCATTATTTAGTTTGAATAAATTTTAATACTTTGTTTATCCGAATTAGTTGAAAGAAAAGTAGAACCCAATTCAAGTGAACATGATAAACTCAGTGTTTTGTCCCTAGTCACTCATTTGAGGTGACGTCTCGAAGTGACTATATTGTAAATTGATCGATGGTTGGTTCAGCACCATGGGATCATGGAGATGACTGGTCGTTTACATAGACAGACTGGAGACACTCTGTCGGGCAGTGACCATGATAGAGTCCATTATCAAAATTGTTGAACCCTGGTCGTGACATGGATTTTTATTTTATTCATATGAGTCGATTTTTTAGACTGTTGATCATTTACCTGAGTCAATGTAGTTTTCGATTGACTTTGTTTTTTGTCCTAGGTCCTGCCGTGAAAGGAGGCCGATGAGCATCTTCTAGGTCATGGTGATCTGCATTATACAGTGTAAGATGGGTCAACAAGAATTGTCCACCCACGTTGGGTATTAACATCTTCGGGCCACTCGAGGAGTAGTAACTGGAAATGCGTGGCCACGCTCGGAAGAGATCTCTGGTAGATTTTCCTGTCAGACAGTTACTCTCGCAGATCGAGAAAACCACTTTATTTATAATTTTCAATTGCAAGTGCGACCTGTAAGACACCTTGCAATGAGTGGGAGGATGTGACACAAAAGAGACAAGAGAATCGGTAGCACACAACTTGTCGAGACAAGTGGGAGATATTGTAGGAGGCGGAGTCCTCCACAATAGTGTTGCTACATGCACAACTTGTATCGGACAAGTGAGAGATTGTTGGAGTAAGTGTCCTCCACAATAGTGCATTTATATAATGAAACTCTTTTGGAATATACGTGGCATGATTAGTATATTTTGATACTCCAAGTCAGTTGATTAACGTAAATCGGTAACACTCAGCTGACTAGAATTTGACGTTATTGTCGAATGACGTCGGTGATCAACTGTTCCCTTTAGGTCACACCACACCTAAAGGATGAGACCCAAATAGAATACTAATTATTTGTATACGATACAGTTTAATGAGGGCATTACATATATTTGATATGTATGTCTAGTTAGAAGAGTTATTTATTAATTGAGTTATGTACTCATTCCACTTAAGTTTATTAGTCAATTATACGATAACTGACTGAAAAAATTTTACGTCTTATTTTAATACGATTAAATAAGATTTAATTTAGCGATTAATCGTTAATTCATTAAATTAGTTGAGGTTATGCATATATTTTGAGGTAGAGGTAATTAGTTATTTATATTTACAAAGAGTTGTAAAATAAATTAACTGGGCATTGTGGGACCCATTATATATTGATATAATGGTAAAATATCACTTAACAGTTAAGTACATATTGTTTATTAATTTGTGTCATATAATTGTTATATGATCAAATTAACACTTAATTATACAAGATAATTAAACATATGATTATGAGTATTTGTGGGACAAATATCAAAAAATCAAAATGGACCACATAACACATGTGAAGGCCGGATTATTACTAGTAGAGATCAATGATGATTGTTTTCTACTAATTCCACACTCCAACATATGATTATGACATGTAAGACACATGATCATTATCATTATACAATCTCATACACTACCATTATGCATGTGAATAAAATAAGAAGAAAGTCACCCAATTTGGGGCTTAGGTGTGCCGGCCATAGTGCCATAAAATGGGCAATTGTTGTTCATTTTCAAAGACTTTATTATAATGCTTATTCTTCTCCATCTCACTAAAAACCTCATCTTCTCTCTAAAACTCACATGCAAACTAATATTCATATCATATTACCAGTGTAGTATTACAATAATATTAGTAGTATTATTTCTGACTTAATATCTAGTTAATGATAAGCTAAGATTATTTAAGTTGATTCTTGGGTGCAACAAGAAGGAGACCTTCTACTTTGGAGGTTTATTTATGGTGTAACACCCGCAAAGGTACCCTATTTTTATAGTAAAAATATTATACGGATACTTTTCAGCGAAATTTAGTTTTAGTTTAGAATTAAATTTCCCGAGTCTAATTTCGATTTTCCGAGTTCGTATTTGGACTTTACGCGATATTCCGAGTAAGGTACGTCTTAAGACGTTTTTGGGCTTTTTCTCATGTTTTCCACTCCCGTCACAAGGGGGATGTGCACATTAATGAAATTGTTTCACTCGTTGCAATGACGGGGGATTTGATGTTCAGTGTTGTGGTCTAGCATCGGCATGAGAGGGTTACCTGTTGCGATGAGAACCCGGCTACTCATTTCGATGAAAGCCATTTGTGGTCTGCAGTTGGAGGTGGTGGAATATTGTTTGAGATACTTGTGGTGCTACTTTTGTGATTGATTATTATTGTTGCGTAATCGTTGACCTTGTCTTTAGTTTCAAAAACTGCGGTAATCCATTGGGGAATGATGAGCAGGGTGTCTAGCGGGTAAAAGTGTTTGAGCTTTCTTTAGGTTTGGATGGGATGTTGCAGAGTCTTTAGCCATGTTGGAGTTTCAGTTTCAGTTCTAATAATTTTGGATTTTTAATTATTGTAACCACTTTAAACATTACTTATGCAATAAATGTTTCAATATGGTCTATTTGATATGTACTATCTCGAGTAAGCGAGATGGTAGCATTTTTGTTTGCTAAGGTAGGCTTTGGTAAGGCACTTTGGTAGATGGAGTGTTACAAAGTGGTATCACATCAACGATTTTGGAACCTTAAACAAATGAACTATTGAATGTAGGGTGTCTAAATAAAATGAACTCGGGTAGAAGTAGTTTGGAGTTGCAGCAAAGATTTGGGAGACGTCCTGAAATCATACTATTTACCTTGCAACTTCTAGTCGGTAACTACGAGGATGGGAATGGGGTTTGCTCGAATGTTGTGTTCCATTGTGTATGTCTTTTGATGAGAATGTTATGTGAGAATGATCCTCCTGAAATGGTATATGTGGGGATTGAAGTGGAGTATTGTAAGATTAGATGAATGTCATGTATAAGTGGAGTTGATGTGTCATTTACTAATGCTATATGTGTTTAGAAACATGAGATTCGGATGAATGTTATGTGTATATAGGTCGAAGTGTTTGGGATGCGGCCGAATTTGTATGACTCGGTCGAGTACGGGGTACTTTATCGAGTGTCCTTGGTGCTCGACCGAGTGTGGGAGGTCGTACTTTTGGGATGGCTGTAGGAGTGTTGTACTCGGCCGAATAGATGGAGTACTCAACCGAGTGGGTTGTACTCGGTTGAGTGACTTCTGGAGCTCGACCGAGTGGGAATTTTTTTTATTTCTCAGTAGCTTCGGTTTGTTGCGAACTCGGCCGAGTAGAGTAGGTACTCGACCGAGTGACTTCGCTATAGGTGAAAATTGTGAATTTGTTTTGTCGATGTATTGATTTTGTCAAGTTATGTACTTGGTTTGTCCCTTATTTTGGATATTTATAAGGAGGTGTCATCTAGTTGAGTTCTAGTATATCTTGTTACTTAATGCACCGTTTCGCATAGATATTATTCTTGGTGAATGAGTTGGACGGATTTTATAAAGTGGTTAATGTTCCCTATGATTGTATGATTTTCGTGAGAAAGACATGTGGTTATATATGATTAAGATGGATATATTAATGAGCCTTGTAAGACAGAGAGCAAGTTTTGTAATGTTTGATGAGTAATAATGTCGTGCGTTGAGTAATATATATAGAGGTATATATGTATATATGGTCAAGTAATAAGGTGATAATGGTAAATGTAAGCATATAAAATTGAGAGGAGATATAGCAATAGTCACAATTGGGAAAATATAGAGGAATTATCGGAAGAAGTAGAAATGTTCATATTGGCTAAGGATATATGTGGTAAGAATATGTTAAAGTGAAATGTTATGATGATTGTGTCTAGCGAAGTTAGATTGCTTGGTGTCGTAGAAAGGACTTGGGTGTGATTATTATGGAATATTCGGATTACAAAGAGATGTTATACTGGTAGGAGTACTAAGGAAAGTTGGTAGTATGAGGTAGATATGGTCTCAAGATGTGTCAAGGGTGGATATGAGTAATAGTCGAGGAATATCATTGATTATTTGGAATTATTAATAGTAAAAATGAGGATGAGTAACGTGTTAACAGATAGATCATTGATAGGTATACTTTGAAAGCCATCGTGTGAATTAATAAGATTTGAGTTGTGAGACATTAGGAAGATAATTGCGGTACTTATAGATTGAAATAGTAAGAGTGATTATTTAGGTTAATAAGTATTCATTGACGTGTATAAGTTGAATATAAGGATGGATGTGAATTGAATAAATTATGGAATAAATTAGTGAGCCCAACAGTATGAGAAGAATTAGAAAAGTGTAAGAGAAAGGTTGTTTACGAATTTATAGGACAATTTGATATTTAATTTTTTAGGTTTGAAAGGCGCAAATACATGTGAATTATTTGAGTTGAATGTGTTGCGTATAGGTGATGGCGTTCTTAGTTCGGTAGATACAATTACTAATGGTTGACATGACATGTTTAAGGGAAGGCAGTAGCATTTTAGGATATAGTAGTGAACGATTTGTGATCAAATGATGCTGTGAGTAAATGTTTTAATATCGATGAGTGTTGTTTCGTGATCAACAGTGATGCTTGTAAAAGTTTGGTGGGATTGTTTATGACTTTAAAAGTAATCAAGGTGGTGAATAGCGTGAGAAGTTAATGGCATTCAGTGGTATCTTAGTAGGAATAGATTACTGTTATAATTATTTGGTGGGTTGTGATTATAGGTGCCATAATTCTGGAGACGAGACATTCAATAAAGAACATGGATCTATGACATGGCATGATGCGATTAGGGGAAATAAAGGACACGAATTAAGAGAAAAAGCAAGATCAACGGTGGAGATCGAATACAACTAACACAATAACTACAACGGCTATATTCACCTGTAGAGCAAGACTAGGAGGAGAGCCAGAATGGAGTTGTTAGGGTTTGTGGTTAGTTATAAATAGAAGAGTTCAAGGAGAAGCACGTTACAGCAACACTCATCTACTCATAACTTCAGCAACAACGATCTCCATATTAATTACTCTGAAATTATTCATTATTTGTAACCATAATTACTTATACCTTGTACCCCAGAGAAAGAACTTTCATTTTTAGTGCACATATTTGGAGGGATTCCGACTCCCCCGTGGTTTTTTCCCACGTTGAGTTTTCCGCGTCACCAATCTCTTGTGTCGTTACCATTCTTGCACCTTTACTTTTGTCTTATTCTTCATTTTTGCACTAGTAGATTAGCCAGTTTGATTCACCTAACATAAAAACACATAATCCGAAAGTTTTTACCAAAACAGTTTGGTGCCCACCATGGGGCATAGTAGTTAATATCTAAAGTCAAAACAAATCCAAATCCGAAATGTCATGCTCTAATTCACGAAACACTGGTGGCTCTCCTATGCGATCCATAGCAGGACCGCCCTAGCCACCACCAAGAATCACCAGTGCTCCAGCCAGTGCAAGCCAGATGATCCCGTTCACCCTTCCAAAGGAGGCAGCAGGGTTTTCCAGACTTCCTAAGCCACCCAGGGCGCCAAACTCAGCCGTTCAGGGTCCGAAGGAGCCATATGCCCAAAGCCAGATCAGGTCTAGCAGGGATAACAGCTCTATTAAAAGCGAGATCGTGGCCAACCTCACCAAACAAAAGGATCAAGGAAGTAGCTCCGCTCCTACTCAGCCAGACCCCCTACAGACCATTCTCAAGGGGATGTACGTCCTCCATGATGCCATTTGGGATTTAAAGAGGGACAATCAGAGCATGAGGGAAAATATAGCTGTCGCGGCAAACCAGCAACCAACATCCAATTCCCGTAGTGCCCAGATGTCTGCATCACCTACTTATCCTCCTCATGGGGCACCCGGAACCGATCCAGGTCGTCTGATCCTGCAGGAGCTCGTGTCCCGGTTAGATCTGGAAGCAACACCACTCGCACGAACCATGTGACCTATTGGAATAGGAACTCTGACTCCCAGCCACTTCACACTCTTAGGCTACTTGCAAACCCAAGGTAATATTTCTTATGCTGCTTCTTTCGTCACTAATAACCCTTTATTTGGTCCAGGTACACCAAGTCAACCAACCATGCATCAATGGAGGCCCATCATCCTCACTTAACCTATGTAGAGCAGAGCAACCTTTGATCCCTATCCTAGAGACCAGACCCATGGAGGAGCAACACCCGAAGGTAGCGTATTTGGCCACGCTTCTGGTGTTCCTAACCCTTTTGCATGAAAAGAAGGAGTAGTAGAACAGCAGCTCCAGGAGCTAAGGGACATGATAAAAAAGATACCTGGGATGCCACGTCCCATGGAGAAAGCTGCACCTGAGAGCTATGCAGACTCTTCTTTCTTGGACAGCATCGCTCTTATCAACGTGCCCAAGGGATTCAAACCTACTACCATGACGTTGTATGATGGAACGAATGACCTGCTGGACCACATCAACTAGTACAAAAGAAGATTATGGTAGTCACCGCAACGGGACCTTTGAAGGAAGCATGCATGTGTAAGGGGTTCTGAAGAGTCAAGGGCGAGATCACCTAATTAGAGGGGGAGGGGGTGAATTAGGTGTCTATTTAAACTTTTAAGCTTAATTAAAGCTTCTTTAAAACTCTATGATCACTAAGATACTACTTAGAAGAAAGGAGAAGTTGACACTTCGAACTAGAAAGTTAGAAGTACTCAAAAACGATTCAGCAAGTAAATGTCACAGTGGAATCAACAGTGAATTCTGAGTGCAGCGGAAATATTAAAAACGAAATAGAAAAAACTCAAGGATGTTTTTTTAAATTGGTTCGGTCACTACTCCGCGACCTACATCCAACGTTATCTTATTAAACATCTTTGAAGTAAACTCATACAAACCAAGACCCCGAATAATAAAACAACTCCCCAACCTACTCCGGTTGCTATTTGCTCAATGCTACTCCGCACCAAGACTTATGCTCAAAGCTACTCCGTAAAGAGACTTCCCCAACTCTTTCGAGTTGCTATTGCTCAAGGCTACTCCGCCAAGACACTTCCCCAACTCTTTCGAGTTTCTAGTTGTTCAAGATAACTCTATCTTAAGACTTGTTCTAATCGTTTGTTACAAGACTTGTGTTTCTCAAAATGTTCACAAAATGAACGGTGGAGAAAACGATTAAGTACTAACATGAGATCATTGAACACAATACATGCTTTGTTGCAACGAATAGCTCTTTGTAAAAGACTTAATAAAAATATTTTGCAAAACAATTAAGTAAGAAATGTTAAACGGTTTTTGCAAAGATAATTTACTCAATAAAACTCAAAGTCTTTTAAGCTTGAAAATGTTTTGTTGTTGCACACTTGTTCAAATGAAATAAGTGTGGTATTTATAATGTAAAGTAGAGTATACTACACACTAAAAATAACACACTACAATGAAGTACATGTGTTAAAAAATATTAAAGAATTGAAGCTTGAACAACAAATAAGGAGGTCAATTGATGCACAAGAAACCATGACTCCTTATGCAAGCCAAATGAATTACTTGCATAAGTAATCAAGCTTACTAGTCACCTTAATTTTGCAGCATACATTTAGACAAATAAGGGTAGTTTTTTCAACAAGAAATAGCATAAATGGTAGTGACCAAATATAGAAAAAGTAAACAACCCATTTTTGGCAAGTGTCTTTTTGTCTAAGGTACCTCTTCTCCAAGACAACTAAAAGCTTTCTTTCAATTTATAAAGATCAAACCAGAATTTTAGCAATGTAAAATGTTGATCAAAAGTTTGGAAAGCTATTTGCAAGAGTTAAACATTTTCAAAATATTTAAGAGCCAGAAACCACAGTGACATGTCACTGTCAGTTTTGAAGTACTTAGCATGAATCGAGTTTAATGATCTCTTATACAACACTATGACTCTAACAATGACGATCTTCATCTCTTGATCTTCTTGTGCAACCTTGAACGATTAGTTGAGCTTCCATAGCTATAAGATTAAAACTTAAGAGGCACACATTATATTAACAATAAGATTAATTAGTTTTAAGGCATCATCAATCAATCTAATCTAGAAATGGTCTCAACAATTTCCCCCTTTGATGATGGCAAGACAAATAAAATTGAATGTGTTCTTCCCCCTCAATCTATGGTCAAGGTTCACAAGTCTAAACATATAACAAGTCAAAACATGATCAAGATAAGACGCATACATGGTCAAGGTACTTGGGTCAAGTCTATACTAACTTAAGTAGAATTTCAAATCGCAAAGTTAACATATTTACGGTGAATGCAAGCCTAAGAGTTATTGAATCACACACGCACACAATTTTAACAACTTCCTCCTTTTGACATCATCAAGTAGGAAGAATAACATTCTAATGTAACAAAGTGACAAAGTTAGTTTACAAACCACATAGTTCAAGAAAATTAAACAAATACTACCAAGTTCATGCAACAACATAACAAACATATAGCCATGAGCAAAATAATGTAAGGCTTGGTTAGGCAAAATGATGGGTTAAGAAGAGAGTAGGGCCAAGAGGTCTAGGACATGTCATCGTCCTCATCCTCATATCCATAATCGGTTTTTCCCGGCTTTGGTAAGATCGGTAAGTATAGTCTTCAACTTCGTATTTTCAATCCAAACTTTCACTACCTCTTTGCTTTTCCCAACCTCACTCTTCTCTTTTAACGGATTGTTTGCTTTCGATTCGGTTTTCTCACCATCATTGAACAAATCTTCATCATCAAAAAGATCATTCAACTCCTTGATTTGTTCCTCATTCAACTCGGTTTTGCCCTTTTCATTTGTTTTTCTCAATCTTTATTTCACCTTTTTTTTCATTTTTCTAATTCAACTTCTTTTTCCTTAACAATCTCCTTTTCTCCATCTCCTTTTTCGGTTCCCTTCTCATTTTCCTCTTCGTTTTCTTCTACTCTAAAACACTCTTTCATTTTCCCCAATTTCTTTCTCAATGTGCTCTACAACTTCATTGATAATCACACCACAACCAACATGTAGAGGGAGTCGTGGGCTTGGGTTTGAACGAATCCCGAATTTGTTTGACGGTTTTGAGTTGGGCTTTCTTGGGAGGCATTATTTCAAGTAGAAAGGTAAGTGTTATGGAAGGTCTGAGGGAGGTTATATGTGGGATGGTTAAGGCATGAAGGAGGAGGAAAGGTGATGTGATATTTTGGTGAGTTGTTTTGTTGGCTCTATGCATGTCACATTATTACACAAAGGATAATACTTGTTAATTAACATTCAAACATGGTTAATAAAATATACTTAATCACATAAGTACACATTAAAATGTATCAACCACTCTAATCAATCATTGAGGCAAATCGTCTACTCAAAGAATTATGCGCAATCCAACAAACCAATTTCCAACCGAAGTTTTACGAATTGTTCTCTTTCAAGCGGTTTTGTAAAAATGTCGGCAATTTGATTTTCGTTTCTACAAAATTTAAGACGGATTTGACCTTTTTCCACATGATCACGTAAAAAGTGATGTCTTATGTCAATGTGTTTAGTCCTCGAGTGTTGTATCGGGTTCTTAGAAATGTTAATGGCACTTGTATTATCACATAAGATAGAAGTGGAATCGAATACAATACCATAGTCTTTCAATTGTTGTTGAACCCATAGAATTTGCGCGCGACACAATGCGGCACTAACATACTCGCTTTCGGAGGTGGAAAGAGCGACGGTGTTTTGTTTCTTTGAAGCCCATGAAATTAAACAAGGACCCAAGAAAGTTGAAATTCCGGAAGTGCTCTTTCTAACAACGACGCTTCCGGCGTAATCCGCATCCGAGTACGCTAATAGATAGAAAGGACAATGTGAGGGATACCATAGATACAATGTTTGCGTTCCAACCAAATACCTAAGAATTCTTTTGACGGCAATAAAGTGCGATTCTCGAGGACTAGCTTGGAAACGAGCACACAAACACACACTAAACAATATATTCGGACGACTTGCAGTTAAATAAAGTAATGAACCGATCATACCTTGATACATTGTTTCATCTACTTTCTTTGTAACACCCGCAAATGTACCCTATTTTTATAGTAAAAATATTATACGGATACTTTTCAGCGAAATTTAGTTTTAGTTTAGAATTAAATTTCCCGTGTCTAGTTTAGAATTTTCGAGTTCCTTTTTCGAACTTTACGCGAGATTTCGAGTAAGTTACGTCTTAAGACGTTATGGGCTTTTTCTCATGACTTTTCCACTTACTCCCTCATATACTCCCTTAACCCTAACTCACCCTCACATTCAACCTTGTTCTTCCTCACCAAGTAAACCCCAAAAACCCAAGCCTCCATATTTGCTCAAATTTAATATTGATTCAACTCCTTCGTTGCTCGCTCAAATTCACTAATGTTCGTCTTATTCTTTCCCTCTCATCGTCCTCTATCCGTATTGGTAATAAAATTACCGTCTTTCTCGCTTTTCAATTTATCCGTCTTTCTCAAAGGTGAATTAAATTCATCTTTTATTATCTAATTGTAGGTGGTGACCTCCAAGACCCCGACAAAGACTACTTCTTGATAGAAGAGGACATCGACGCGGATTGAAGACGCGAAAAGGTAATGGTGAAGGGTTACTCGATATCATTTACGTGTTTTAATGTGTTTTCTATGTTAGAAATCGCATTTAGAATAAGGTTAGTAATCATAGGAATTGTGTTGTTGATGATGGTTGTTGTTAGTTGATAATTGATATGACAGTTGATGGTTTGTGATGATAAATGATGATTGTTGTATGTTGATGACAAGTCGAAAAATGAAGGATCGCGTGCCTGAGACCAGGACGCTAGCAGCGTCCATGGACGCTGGCAGCGTTCCCTGACGCTGGCAGCGTTCCCTGACGCTGGTAGCGTTTCTTGCTGCCAGTTTTTCCCAAAGTCGACCCTTTGAATTCTAGTCCCGCCTTGACTTTCCTTGACCCTTTGGACTTAGTCTTCTTACATTGATGATTTGTTTGTAGCCCACTCCAATTGTCGGGTTTGGGTCTCGGGTCTCGGGTTTGACTTTGACTTTTGTTGACTTCCGGGTTTGACTCTAAAAGTTGATTTTAAATATTAATGTTTCGAATATATGATAATCCCTTCGCGTGTATCGCATGTTTTGTGACGGTTTTTTATATGTCCATTTTGAGTCGGTTTTACAAATGTTACGGTTTGAGCACTAACTTTCTATGTGCTTTGTACTCTCATTCCCTTCGCTACCTCCACGTTCGTAAGGCTGGAATGTCGGAACGGGGAGTGTATCCTTACTGCTTGATTGCATGTGTTAGTGGGCATATGACGACGTTGTTGGGAGGCGAACGCTTTGCGTTGATCGACCCGGACGTCAAATGTTGTATACTTGCGAGGTGGTGTCATTGCATGTAGCGTACCGCTTGTTATGATGCTTGTGCTCTTTTCCGCCTCTTTCGTGAAGGTTGACCGAATTTGGGGTACTCGGCGTCTATGATTGACCGAGTCTTGGATGCGAAATGTTTATCGCATGTCGAATCAGAAAATGTTATTCCGAGAGTCTGGCCAGGTTTAGACTAGGATCGGATATTTATATCGTCGTCCTACCGGAGGAAATTAGTCTACATATACGAAATGTTAATCGTGTATGCGTTCAGAGAAATGTTTATCCCGGGGATGCGATTTTAATCATACTTGTCATGTACACGGTGCTAGTGCGTGTCATTTACCGTGAGAGATGTCGTCAACGTATTGTACGTTTGAATGGATGATTATATGATTGATTATTTGTGATTATTGGATGACTTGGCATGGTTTGTTTGTTGAGTCTCAATCCTATCAAACTTATGACGCTAACGGTGAGATGCAAGCCCTAGTGAATGTATGGTTGCCTAAGAGTGTCATCCCCGAGTCTTTCTATAATATGATGGTTACGATTTTGTACTCCATGTATCGATATTCTTATATATTGAATTGCCTATATATCCTTCTCGTATTTCACATGTATATCTATATATGCATGCTTCTACTTTTGTATTTCCGTTTATTTACGTTTAATGTGATATGGCTGGGAGAACCCGGAGTTACTCCCCACTGACTGTGGCGTTCATGTTTTTCATGGATGAACAGGTTGCTTGATTGGATGGCTTTTTGCTTGTGGTATTTTGGGTTCGGGTGTGAGCTAGCAGGCGTTGGCCTGGATGAATCACCTCTAGACATTGTTTAGCTAGTTTGCTAATCACTTTGATATTGGATAACATTTTGAGAGACTTCGTCTCTTTGTAGTATATTTTATTTTAGTTTGTAATTATTTGACATTCCTCGTATATTCTACTTGCATGTAAAACGTTTTAAAAACACCGTATTTTCCGCTATATAAATCACATGCTTGTATGTTTTATTTCCGCATTTGCGAGGGTTGTCACATTCTTACCATTCTCATCTTTGCCAAGCTTAATGGATGATACCATAGGTGTTGAGTATGGTTTAGAATTAGTCATACCTAATTTGCTTAGCATCTCCTTTATGTACTTTTGTTGATGAATCATCACACCATCTTGAGTTTGCTTGATTTGTAGCCCAAGGAAGAATCCAAGCTCTCCCATCATACTCATTTCAAACTCAGATTTCATTAGTTCCGAAAAGTACAAATAAAGGAGTTCATTAGTAGCACCAAAAATAATGACATCGACATAAATCTGTACAATTAACAGTTCATTGCACTGTGACTTTATGAATAATGTTTTATCAACCGATCCACGCACAAAACCATTTTCTTAAAGAAACTTGGACAAGCGATCGTACCAAGCTCTTGGAGGCTGTTTTAAACCACAAAGTGCTTTGTCCAATTGAAAAACATGGTTTGGAAAATTATTATCCATAAAGCCCGGTGGTTGCTCAACAAAGATTTCCTCTTCTAAATAACCATTTAGAAAAGCCGTTTTGACATCCATTCGAAAACGTTTGAGCCCTTTGTGAGCCGCAAAAGCTATTAACATACGTATGGCTTCAAGCCTAGCTACTGGTGCGAAGGTTTCATTGTAATCAATACCTTCTTGTTGTTTAAATCCTTGCACCACTAGTCTAACTTTATTCAATACGATATTACCCAAATCATCAAGCTTATTGCGAAAGACCCATTTGGTACCAATCACGGTGAAACCAGATGGTCTAGGGAAAAGATGCCAAACCTCATTCCTCTTGAATTGATTAAGTTCCTCTTGCATCTCTATCACCCAATTCGCATCTTCAAGGGTCATGGTGATATTTGTCGGTTCGGTTTGTGAGAGGAACGCATGAAATGCAAAGAAATCATTGAGGGATGCTTTTGTCTTTCTTCCTGAGTTCAGGTCACTGGTTACGTTTGAGAGGGGGTGAGATGATTGGTGCTTCCACTTTCTAGGTACGATTTGTGAGCTTGAGGCATTTTCGGGTTCTGATGTCACAGTGGGCTCCACAGTGACACCTGGTTCATTTGGTGAGTTTGAATGGGGGTTCGTTTCTGGTTGTTCATTCAGTTCATGTGGTTCCCCATTCCCCCTGGATGTACTAGCCTCATTTTGGTCAGAAAGTGGATTCATTCCCCCTGAATTTTGACTTGCCTCACCATTCAACAGTGGATTCAACTGTGAAATGGTCTCTTCCTCATTATGTGCTCCCTCCATGTCATGTCGAATCATTCCAAGCTCAAAGTCCTCATCTTCATCATCCTCTTCATGTTCATTAGAATGAAAAAGATTAGACTCATCAAAAATGACATGTACACTTTCTTCCAATTTCATAGTTCGTTTATTGTACACTTTATAAGCCTTGCTATGATCCGAATATCCAACAAAAACGGCCTCATTACTACGAGCATAAAAATTACCCAAATTATCCTTTCCATTGTTGTGAACAAAGCATTTGCTTCCAAAGCATTTCAAATAGGATAAATTAGGATTTCTTCCTTTAAGCAATTCGTAGGGAGTTTTATTAAGCATTTTTCGGATCATAACACGGTTATAAATGTGGCATGATGTGTTGACGGCTTCGGCCCAAAAATTCTTTGGCACTTTACTACTAATGAGCATAGTCCTAGCCATATTTTCAAGAGTGCGATTCATACGCTCCACAACCCCATTTTGTTGAGGTGTAGCACGCGCGTAAAAGTTATGGTTAATACCGTGCTCATCCCAATATGTAAGAAATGATGAATTCTCAAATTCGGTTCCATGGTCGGATCTCAAAGATATGAGTTTCAAATCGAATTTGTTTTGGACCTTTTTCAACCAAATTAAAAATTCATCAAATGCTTCATCTTTAGAACTCAAGTAAAGAAGCCAAACGAATCGTAAATAATCATCAACAATCACACACAAGAAACGACTACCACCTCTACCTCTTATTCGCATAGGACCACACAAATCAATATGAAGAAGTTCAAGAGGTTTTGAAGTACTAACAAACTTTTTGGATTTAAAGGAGGATCGAACTTGTTTTCCTTTAGCACAATCTTCACACAATTTATTATGGTCGAATTTCTGAAAGTCCTAGACCTTTAATTAGACTCCTCTAATTAGTTCATTAAATTACATTAACTTAATATATTCTTATATATTGAATTGCCTATATATCCTTCTCGTATTTCACATGTATATCTATATATGCATGCTTCTACTTTTGTATTTCCGTTTATGTACGTTTAATGTAATGTGGCAGGGAGAACCCGGAGTTACTCCCCACTGACTGTGACGTTCATGTTTTTCATGGATTAACAGGTTGCTTGATTGGATGGATTTTTGCTTGTGGTATTTTGGGTTCGGGTGTGAGCTAGCGGGCGTTGGCCTGGATGAATTACCTCTAGACTTTTATTAGCTAGTTTGCTAATAACTTTGTTACTTGATAACATTTTGAGAGACTTCGTCTCTTTGTAGTATTTTATACTTTGGTTTGTAATCATTTGACATTCCTCGTATTTTATCTTAGCATGTAAAAAGTTTTAAAAACACCGTATTTTCCGCTATATAAATCACATGCTTGTTATGTTTTATTTCCGCATTCGCGAGGGTTGTCACAGTTGCTATCAGAGCTTAAACGCTCCCGACGCACACACGTGAACCCTAAACTTAAACTACTTGACCATGAAATAATAAATGAGAGATGGGTAGAAGTTAAGGATTTTACTTGGTAGTCTTTGGTGTACTTGATGTTTGTTAGGTTCTAACTTGTTTGTTGATTGTGTTGAGTGATGTTTGTTTGTATCTACCGTCTTGAGGTGGATCATGTGTTACCTAGAAGAAATATCCTCTACCGAAGATTTGAAGATTGACAAGCCTAATTGAAGTGTATTTCTTTCTCAGCGATGATTTCTCTCGTCCTTAATGTATCATGCTCTCTTCCTTCTATCTAGGTGCTTCTTTCTCTTCCAACTTGGTTGCCTCTTGGAAATTACTCTTCGTAGTTTCCTCCATCTTACCATTAGTACCCTCAACTTCCTCATGTAACATTTTTATGGATGTCATAGCCATTTGTTTGTGGTATATTATACTTGGTCGGAAGAACTTTGAACTTTGTGGAATATTAGTGTTGTTAGAATGAATTTGTGATTTGTGGAAAATGGTGTAGATCTAAATTCACCCTATAGTGGTTTATTGGTTGTATCTCTGAGAAATGGTGGTAAGATAAGTTCGATGATTTTAATGCTTAATGCTTGCGATGACTCATGTGTGAATAGTTCATGGTATTTGATGGTGTAAGGTTGAATGAGTTGGCTAGGACTCCTTAACCCATTAGTGATTTAATCTTTTGAACTTAGGAGTTTGAATGATGCCTTGAGGTGTAAAATGCTTTTGAGACTAAGTGACTTCGTGTGGATTCTAGTTTATGTGTTAGAGTATACGCTTGGTGGAAAAGTACTTGGCTATAATTCTTGGATTTAAAAATATGATCTTATATCATGGTATCGGAGACTTGGTTGAGGTAGTAAGTTGTCATGATAGATTAAACCATGTTACTTAAGGATTATGGCATGAGTGGAATTTGATTAGATTGGCTATGACGGTGATGCCTTATGATGTTGATAATGACGTTTTGTTATGTGTTCTACGTTGTGGGCCATAGGAGTTGAAAAGAGATTAGTATGAAGAATTCCTTATTAGTTCTTCGATTTAGAAACCTTTGGGAATGTGTCAAATTTTGGAATTTAGAGAATGTTACTATACTTGAGTTGCAATTCCGCAATTGGGATTCCGTGCTATATGAATAGGTGGATGAATTGGGTTGTAATCGATTTGTTAAATCTAGGTGTACCTTACTTTGATAATTTGTGGTACGAGGGTCCCTTGTAAGAGACCTTTGTTATTGGGATGAGTTGCTTTACTATCACCCTAAGTTTGAAAGGAGAAATTTTGTGAATTAACTTTAAACCTTTACTCGTGCCATCATCCCTTTTCATTTCCATTCTTGAATGTTTCTGTCGAGATTGATCTTTAAGAAATCGCATGCTCGTATCTTATTTCTTACTCGGATATCTTCATAACTCTACTATCTGCTTTGTCTCTTCCTTGACCTCGTTATTTTCAGCGTTCCTCTCTTGTAATCTCGTGCTTGATTATTCTCGTGTTCTCCTTGAAATTCCTTGTCGTTTCCTATCTCGTTGCTACTTCATCTTTTCTCTAGTGGATTGGATATCCCTTTTGTAAGGCTCGGAGAATGAGCCTAATGTATTTTGGGGTTCTTTAGTTAGAATATGTGTTTTTGGATTTAGCAAACTTCAGGTTGTATTTGATCATGGAAAATAGGACTTAAGCTGTAGGATGAATCCTAATAGTGATAATGTATCTTCTCCTAGTGGTTTTGGATTTGGAGCTTGGTACTCTAGTGTTATTTTGAGAATTGAGTTGATCATGATAATAGTTCGTTGTTGTTGGGTATTATAACGGTTGCTTGGTATGTCATTTGGGAATTAGATGTCTCTAATTGGTGGATTCTAAAAGAGACTTTGCTTTAGGGTAATTGAGCCGGTACCCAAAGTTTGAGGAGTATTGTCATAAATGAAAATCGATTCATTTTGAGTTTTAGATGAATTAGATGATTTGAATGGTTGTCTGATTGCCAAGTAATTGGTCATTTGTGGAATCATAGTTTGAGATTGAGAAATGTTCGTTGCAAGCTTTGGATAGTGAGTTCTAAGTTGTTATGGATTATAGAGTTAGAATGGTGAACCCATTTATCTTGAGGATTAGTAACCACCATAGTTTGCTAATGTGACTATTTATATTTGACGCTTCGAGCGTAGTAATGATCGAATTAAGGATGTTATGGTGTATTAAAGAATCATTATAATCGATAACGGATTGTGGATCTTCCCTTGTCGTGAGACCTTGGATGAGGCTAGTTGGATCTTAGATAATTATGTTTGTTGCTTTGATTAGGATTGTTGTAAAAAAATGTTTATATAGTTTAGCGATTTAGAATGGTTAAGGTGTAATTGAGGTCAATTACATTCTCTTGGGGAGTAGTTTATTAGTAGAGTTAGTGATGTCGAATTCTTGTAGATCTTTCTGCCGACTTCATCGTGATCTTCCTATCCCTAAGAGTTCGATTTGTTTCATTTTTTAGTGTTTTGTATATATTTTGTTACCCTGAATTGTTTGTGAGATGTGCGAGTCGCTCTATGTTTGTGTAATGTCTTGTTATTTTGATTTTATCTTTGAGAAAACCTTCAAATTCCCATATTGTATTTCTAATTTAACTTTTCAAAGAAGTCTAAAGATGGATTGTGTACCCTCTTTTTGGAGAAAATGGTTTTCTTTTGCTTTTATATTTGGATTTTGCGTTTAGTTGGATGTTGGACTTATTATTGGAGACGTCTGGTGACTAGTCCTGCACTTACTAACGCTTGTCTGATTTTCGATTTCACTATTTCGACATTGATTTGATCTGGATAATTAGAGTTCTCGTTCGCGACGGGCACTCTTGAGATCCGTAAATAAAGTTTCGCACTTATGAAAAGTTTCCTTAAACCATTTTCGAGATGAACCTCGTTTCATAAATATTTCCCTTATAAAAGTTTTCGTATTAATTTTGAAAACCGATTCTTGTCCTTGATACTTTTGTTTTCTAATCTCAAGTTTTGAGGACGAAACTTTTTAAAAGGTGGGGTGATTGTAACACCCGCAAATGTACCATATTTTTATAGTAAAAATATTATACGGATACTTTTCATCGAATTTTAGTTTTAGTATAGAATTTAATTTCCTGTGTCTATTTTAGAAAATCCGAGTTCGTTTTCGGACTTTAGGCGAGATTCCGAGTAAGTTACGTCTTAAGACGCTTATGGGCTTTTTCCCATATTTTTCCACTTACTCCCTCATACTCCCTTATAACCCTAACTCCCTCATTTTTCCACTCATCTTCTTCACTCACCTCTTCTTCCTCATACAAACCACTAAAACCCTAAACTCCATTTATAAATCAATTTGGATTCATCACTACTCCTTCATTACTTACTCAAATCCGCTAAATTTCGTCTTAATCTTTCCCTCTCATCGTCCTCTATCTTAATTGGTAATAAAATTACCGTCTTTCTCACTTTTCAATTTATCCGTCTTTCTCAAAGGTGAATTATATTCATCTTTTGTCGTCTTTTTATAGGTGGAGACCTTCAATACCCCGACAAAGGTTACTATCTAGTGGAGGAAGACTTAGAAATCGATTAAAGACGCGAAAAGGTAACGGTGAAGGGTTACTCGATATCATTTACGTGTTTTAATGTGTTTTCTATGTTAGAAATCGTATTTAGAATAAGGTTAGTAATCATAGGAATTGTGTTGTTGATGATGGTTGTTGTTAGTTGATAATTGATATGAGAATTGATGTTTGTGATGATAAATGATTATTGTTGTATGTTGATGACAAGACGGAGAATGAAGGAACGCGTGCCTGAGACCAGGACGCTGGCAGCGTCGTGTGAACGCTGGCAGCGTTCCCTGGTGCTGGCAGCGTTTCATGCTGCCAGTTTTTTCCCTTGGTTGAGCGCCTTGACTTTCGTTGACCCTTTGAATTCTAGTCCCGCCTTGACTTTCCCTGACCCTTTGGACTTGGTCTTCTTGCATTGATGATTTGTTTGTAGCCCACTCCAATTGTCGGGTTTGGGTCTCAGGTCTCGGGTTTGACTTTGACTTTTGTTGACTTCTGGGTTTGACTCTAAAAGTTGACTTTAAATATTAATGTTTCGAATATATGATAATCCCTTCGCTTGTATCGCATGTTTTGTGACGGTTTTTGATATGTCCCACTTTGAGTCGGTTTTACAAATGTTACGGTTTGAGCACTAATTTTCTATGTGCTTTGTACTCTCATTCCCTTGGCTACCTCCACGTTCGTAAGGCTGGAATGTCAGAACGGGGAGTGTATCCTTACAGCTTGATTGCATGTGTTAGTGAGCATAAGACGACGTTGTTGGGAGGCCAACGCTTTGCGTTGATCGACCCGACCGTCAAATGTTGTATACTTGCGAGGTGGTGTCATTGCATGTAGCGTACCGCTTGTTATGAGACTTGTGCTCTTTTTCGCCTCTTTCTAGAAGATTGACCGAATTTGGGGTATTCGGCGTCTATGATTGACCGAGTCTTGGATGCGAAATGTTTATCGCATGTCGAATCGGAAAATATGATTCCGGGAGTCTGGCCAGATTAAGACTAGGACCGTATTATTATCGTCGTTCTACCAGGAGGAAATTAGTCTACATATAGGAAATGAATTGAATTGTGTATGCGTTCAGGGCAATGTTTTATCCCGTGGATGCCTTTTAACCATACTTGCATGTACACGGTGCTAGTGCGTGTCATTTACCGTGAGAGATGTCGTCAACGTATTGTACGTTTGAATGGATAATTATATGATTGATTACTTGTGATCTTTGGATGACTTGGCATGGTTTGTTTGTCGAGTCTCAATCTTATCAAACTTATGCCGCTAACGGTGAGATGCAAGCCCTAGTGAGTGTATGGTTGCCTAAGAGTGTTATCCCCGAGTCTATCTATCATATGATGGTTACGGTTTTGTACTTCATGTACCGATATCTTTACATATTGAATTGACTATTTATTCTTCTCGTATTTCACATATATATCTATATATGCATGCTTCTACTTTTGTATTTCCGTTTATGTACGTTTAATGTGATGTGGCTGGGAGAACCCGTAGTTACTCCCCACTGACTGTGGCGTTCATGTTTTTCATGGATGAACAGGTTGCTTGATTTGATGGCTTTTTGTTTGTGGTATTTTGGGTTCGGGTGTGAGCTAGCGGGCGTTGGCCTGGATGAATCACCTCTAGACGTTTATAGCTAGTTTGCTAATAACTTTGTTACTTGATAACATTTTGAGAGACTTCGTCTCTTTGTAGTATTTTATACTTTGGTTTGTAATCATTTGACATTCCTCGTATTTTATCTTAGCATGTAAAAAGTTTTAAAAACACCGTATTTTCCGCTACATAAATCACATGCTTGTTATGTTTTATTTCCGCATTCGCGAGGGTTGTCACATTAGTCGCCAAATCTTATTTGGCGACTGAAAATAGTCGCCAGCTTCCAGTCGCAGGCCTTAGTCGCCAAATAAAATTCGGGCGACTGATTTCAGTCGCCAAATTTGGCGACTGCCAAAGGCGACGCCAAATTGAGGAAATGACGTCTGAAATGAGTCGCCAAATTGGCGACTGAGTGCCACAGTAGTCGCCAAATTGGCGACTGAAAACAGTCTCCAAATTGGCGACTGTTTATTCTTCAGTCTCCAAATTGGCGACTGTTTTCAGTCTCCAAATTGGCGAGTGCTTCTTTTTCAGTCGCCAATCACGCTGCTATTTTGCAAAAAAAATCATTTTTTTCATGCCATTTCATTACCATAATCTACACGAAACTTTGCTACAATAGCAAAAACAACAACAATGCAAACATTTACAACACCACGTAGACTCATATATAAAACGAGAATCAATCCAAGTTTACAAGTCTTGAAAAAAGAGAATAAATTCAAGTGCAAACATCATCAATCAAAGAGTCTAAACATGACTAACATAACCTAAATCATGTGCAAAGGAACCCCATCACTCCGGCTTGGAAACTGCCACCTTCATCGGGATCTCTAGGATCTCTGGAAAAGAGACGCGGACCTTGGTTGCATGAGTTGAAGAAGGTTTCCATTGCGGTAAACCTTTCCTTCATTATCCGAACTTCTTCATTCCTTTCGGCGTTTTTTCTTCTTTCCTCATCTTTTTTTCTTCTTGCCCTTCTAAAAGAAAAAAGACGTGTATAAGAATATTTTAATAATAAAAAGGACTTAAGTTATAATTTTCAAATATGTAACATAATGGATTAATATCTAAACTTAAACCCAAAACTCGATCCAAGAAAGATCTAGATCCCCCTTGATGTGAAGGCTCAGCCACTCCATCTTTCCTTCCTCCTCTTTTGTGATTGATGCTTGGGCCGATTAGCCTTAAACTCCGGGCTTTCACGATACTTCAACATCAATTCATATGCACCATCTTCAATTTAAATTAGTATTATAAAAGATGATAAAATTGTATTAAATTATAACTATGTACAAATAACAAAAGAAATTAAATACCTCTCCGGTGCCTGATCAGATGATTCATCGTCATTGGTCGATTACTCGACCATCGGCTCCTAAACCTCTGTATCCTCCTCGTCGACTGAAGAAATACTAAGGCGTCTGCTAGAATTGCCGCCTCGTTGTCTACCTCGACCTCCCGCTATCTACTAACAACACTAATAATATTATTAACATGCTAACACTAATCAAACAACAAAACTTCCAACACTAATCAAAACCCCTATACTAAAAACACTTACACAAATCATGAAAATTATCAAAAGTCCATTACTAACAACACCAACACAAATCAAAATTAACAATACTAACAACACTAATAATATTAACAACACTACCATTAATCAAACAACAATACTATACTAATAAAAACCCGTATACTAATAAAATCCTATAGATCTAAATAATATGTCAAATAATAATAGTACTAATAATTTAGTGGGTAACAGTGCGCAATTCTCTTCGACCGCCAACATGGAAAATATTGTTACAGAGGCTAGAACTTTGGTTCAGGAACGATTTCAGGAAGAACAAATGGAACATATTGTGACAGAAGAAGGAGAGGAGAGTCAATGGCAAGAGGTAGTATCTAGAAGGAAGAAGCAAGAGATGTCTCGTGCTCGGGAGGATAAGCTGGAATCCATTGCAGAATGTGAGGTGGAGGAAGTAGTACCAAAAGGTAATATTCTCAAGCTTACTATGGAGGATGTTGAGGAGGAACTTAAATTCTGGTCTTCTGCTATATATGGTTATGTTATGGGGGCAAACCCTCCTAGAATGGTGTTAGAAGGTTTTCTGCGAAGGACCCTTAAGGATTATAAAGTGTCTAAGATCTCTTTTCTACCCAATGGTCTGTTTATGGTTAGATTTGAGGAACTAGAACATCAGCAATTGGTGTTGAATAAGGGAATAATGTTGTTGGATGGTAAACCAGTTATTCTAAGACCATGGAATCCTAATGTGAGAATGGATAAGGTCTCTGTTAAATCAGTGCCTATATGGGTTAAGTTGGTAGGACTGGACTTGAAGTTCTGGGGGGATAAATGTTTGGAGAAATTGGCCTCTTTAATAGGCAAATTTCAGAGAATTGATGATATTACTAAGCTGAGAACCTTACTTGGATTTGCAAAGATTCTAATTGAGGTTGAGGTGGATCAACAGTTTCCAACTCAGATTGTTTTTGAGGATGAAAATGGAGTGGAGGTTAGAGTGGCTGTGGAGTATGATTGGGTCCCAATCACGTGTAAGGTTTGTAAAGGAATGGGTCACAAGACGGAGGCCTGTAGGAAGAACAGAGTACCCACTGTAACTAAACCAATACAAATGCTAGTTGTTCAAAAACAAGTGTGGAAAAGGAAGAAGGATAGTATGAGGATAGATGATCAGGCTGCATTCCCAATTCTATCAAAGAGTATAGGAAGATTACCTGTTCATCAGGAACTAGGGAAAGATAAGGTGAGGGATGAGACACCTGCAAGTACTCCTGTCACTTTAAACTATGGAGCCTTGTTTACTCCTGCAAGAGTAATTACTAGACGCACAAGACATGAGACCAGGATACCTGAAGGACAGCAGAGTGGCTTTATGTTACAATTTAACAGTGCACTGGGGAAGGAAAGTGAATTGGTTGATAAAGGAGATGGGGATGGGAGTTCCTCATTTCAAAATGGTTAGAATTGGAGTTTGGAATGTTAGGGGCCTGAATAATGTGATTAAGCAAAAGTATATCAAATGGTACCTTCACCAGGCAGAGGTGGAGATATTTGGGCTCCTTGAGACAAGGGTGAAATCCTTATCTCTAAAGAAAGTGGCTGATAATGTATGTCATGGTTGGTTTTATGAAACAAATAATGATTGTCATGAAGGTGGTAGAATTTGGGTGTTATGGAGGAGTCATAGGTGTAAGGTGGATATCATTGAGAAAACTGATCAGTTAATTCATTTACAAGTGCAGCAGTTAAATGATAATAAAAAAAAATTATGTTACTTTTGTATATGGATTTAACAAGATTGAGGAAAGAACCCCTTTATGGAATGATCTATTTAGGATTAACATGGTGGAATCTTGGATTATTTTGGGAGACTTTAACAATGTTTTGAATGCAAGTGAAAAGATTGGATTACCTGTTAAGGATGCTGAAACTATGCCTTTCCAGAATGTTATTAATGCTTGTGATTTGTGTGACATTAAAACTACTGGAGCTTTTTTCACTTGGAACAACAAGCAGCCTAGTGGGACTAGGGTTTTTAGTAGAATTGATAGGGTCTTGGTCAATGATAGTTGGATTCAATTCAGGCCTAATGCCTATGCATATTATGGTCCTGAAGGAGACTTTGATCATTGTCCTTGTCTAATTGAGGAGGGTGGAGGTTATAGTTGTCAGAAGAAGTCTTTCAAGTTTTTTAATATGTGGAGTAAGGTTGAGGTGTATAAGGAGATAGTTCAGTTGGGTTGGTCTGAACAGGTTGAGGGTACTCCTATGTTTAAAGTGGTTACTAAATTGAAATTGCTAAAGCCTCTTCTTAAAGGGTTGAATAGAGAGTTGTTTTCTGACTTAGAGAGGAATGCTGATGTAGCTTTTGAAGTGATGATTAACTGCCAGAAAGAATTGCAATCTGATCCTACTAGCAGTGTCCTCATGGATAAGGAGCTACAAACTAGAATGAGTTATAGAATGTTAGCTAAGGCTAAAGAGGAATTTCTGAGACAAAAAGCTAAGTGTCAGTGGGCTAAGGATGGTGATACCAATACTGCTATGTTTCACAGGATTATCAAGCAGAGGCAGATTCAGAACAAGGTTTCAGAATTGAAGGGATTAATGGGGTGATGTATAACAAGACTGAGGATATCCAGCAGGCCTTTGAGGATTATTATAAAGACTTATTAGGCTCTTGTGCTTCTACTTCTGATTTCTTTCCTCATATCATGAGAGAAGGACCTCAAGTCTTACATAAGGATTGGGAGGGCCTTTGTTCCATCCCTACTGAAGGGGAAATTAGAACGATTGTGTTTTCTATACCTATGGAGAAGAGCCCTGGACCTGATGGTTATACTAGCTGTTTTTTTCAATCTAGTTGGGAGATTATTAAAGAGGATATTTGCCTGGCAGTTAGGAATTTCTTTTGTTCAGGCAAGTTGTTAAAACAGATTAATGCTACTAATATTGTGTTGATTCCTAAGAAGGAAAACTCTATAAGTGTTAGAGATTTCAGACCTATTGCTTGTTGCAATACTCTGTATAAAATCATATCTAAGCTCTTATGTGATAGATTATCCAAAGTGCTTCCTGGTCTCATTAATCCTTCTCAAGCTGCTTTCATTAAAGGGAGAAGTATTATGGGGAATATCCTCATAAGTCAAGATCTTGTGAGATTATACAATAGGAGGAATGCTTCTGCTCGTTGCATGATCAAGGTGGATTTGAGGAAAGCATATGATTCCATTGAATGGGATTTTGTTTTAAGGATGCTGAAGAGTTTGAATTTTCCTAGTCAATTCAGTCAGCTCATTCAACAATGCATTACAACTACTACTTATTCTCTTGTGCTGAATGGGAATTCCTATGGGTTTTTTCATGGTAGGAGGGGGTTGAGACAGGGAGATTCTTTGTCCCCTTTACTGTTTACAATCTGTGTGGAGTATTTGAGTAGAATCCTTAAGGTTGTAGGGGGGCTTCCTGGGTTTAAATACCATCATCTTTGCAAAGGATTAAAACTTAATCATCTTATGTTTGCTGATGACCTCCTTATCTTCTGTAAAGGAGATATCAGATCAATTTTTATGCTTGTTGAGGGCTTCAGTAGTTTCTCTAAAGCTTCTGGGTTACAGATTAACAATGATAAGTCTGAATTGATAATGAATGGGGTTGATAGGGAGACTGAGGAATTCATTTTCCTGCAAACTGGTTTCACCAAAGGTAGGTTGCCTTTCAAGTACTTGGGTGTAAATATCTCACATAAGAGATTGTCCAAGCATGACTGTAATGTCCTGATTGAGAAGATGACTGCTAGAATTAAGGGGTGGAATAGAAGGAAGATTTCTTACACTGGTAGGCTCACATTAGTGAAAGTTGTGCTCAGTACTATTCATACTTACTGGGCACAGATTTTCATTCTTCCTATGGGTGTTCTTGATAGGCTTAAGGCATTGTGTAGGAACTTCTTATGGGAAGGGGAGGAGGATTACTCTAAGGCTCCTCTTGTTTCTTGGAAAATTTTATGCCATAGAAAGGAGAATGGAGGCTTGGGCTTATTTGATAGTAGGCTGTGGAATGTAGCTGCTGTAGATAAGCTTGCTTGGTGGGTGCTGATAAAGAAGGATTTGCTGTGGATTAAATGGGTTGATGCAGTATACTTGAAAGGTAGACATTGGCTCACTTATCAGCCAAAAAGCTCGAGCTCTTGGGCATGGAGGAAGGTATGTGCAGTCAAGGAAACTTACAAGACAGGGTTTATTGATGACAAATGGCAGGAGGGGGGAGATAGATATACAATAATCAAAGGCTATAACTGGCTGGTTGGTGATAATCTATCCAGAGACTTGTATAGCTGTGCTGTTTGGAATATGATGAATATTCCAAAACACTGCTTCATCTTTTGGCTGGCAATCAAGGACAGATTACTCACTTTGGATAGAATAGGGAGAATGGGATTTACTGGCAGGGTTTGCTGCTTTCTGTGTGAAAGTCATACTGAAAGTCACAAGCATCTCTTTCAGGAATGTTGTTATGCCCGTAAGTGTTTTGACTGTCTCACAGTTTGGACTCAGATTCAGCCTAGGGGAGGACATGCTCCTGATACACTGATCAGAATGCGCAAGCCTACAGGTTTCATCAGGAAAATTTTTTGGTCGTTGGTGGTGGCTGTTTACTATGGCATTTGGATGAGTAGGAATAAGTGTAGGGTGGAAGGCTATGTCCTTAGGCCAGAAAGTTTAATTCAGGGGGTCAAAATGCAGGCTAGGATGAGGTTAATGCAACTAGATCTTAGGAAAATGAAGAATCATGAGTATGATTGGTGTAGGAACAAGGATTTACTATGAGGTCTAGGCTAGGAGGAAGGTGATAGATGAAGGTTGATTGTGTGTTTTAGTATTGATGTATTGATGTATTGTTGGTTTTTGAGATTTGATTAATATAACTTACATTTGCACCAAAAAAAAAAAAAACCCGTATACTAAATACATTAACACAAATTATCAAAATTAACAAGACTAACAAAATTAATACTAACAACACTAATAATATTTACAACATTACCACTAATCAAACCCCAATAATAACAAAACTAGTCAAAATTACCAATACTTACACTATTTTCAATTTCACCAAACCCTAACTAAATAACATCTAAACACCTAATAATCATCACAAATCTTCAAATAAACCTATCAAATAATAAAAACTAATTAAAATCACAAACTAGACAAGTAAAACTAACATTAATCTAAGAAATTGAAAAACAAATCAAGTAAACCTAACGTTAATCAATTAAACATACTTTTAGTCGGATGAGGGTGATGGTTGGAGTGGTACTGGTGGTTGACGAAGTCCGGCGGAGGGTGGTGGTCAGAGTGCTAGTGGTGGTAGTGGAGGGCGGTCGTCGAAGTTTAGGAAGGATTCGTTGGTTTTATTTTTTTTGAAAGAGTAAAGTAAGAGAGAAGAGGGGGCTAAAATCGCGATTTTGGACATAATAAACAAATTGGCGACTGAATTGGAATAGTCGCCAATTTAGAGACTGAAATCGGTCGACAAAATGTGTTTCAGTCGCCAAATTGGCGACTACTATTAGTCGCCCGAGTTTTTTATACAAAATTTTCAGCAAGGCTTCAGTCGTCAAATTGGCGACTAATTTTAGTCACCCGATTGTTATTTCAGTCGACTACCTTTGTCACTCGCCTTCTAATAGTCGCCTGAAATGAGAATTCTTGTAGTGTAATTTTGCAGCATACATTTCGACAAATAAGGGTAGTTTTTTCAACAAGAAAGAGCATAAATGGTAGTGACCAAAAATAGAAAAAGTAAACGACCCATTTTTGGCAAGTGTCTTTTTGTGCAAACTACCTCTTCTCCAAGACAACTAAAAGCTTTCTTTCAATTTATAAAGATCAAACCATAATTTTAGCAATGTAAAATGTTGATCAAAAGTTTGGAAAACTATTTTCAAGAGTTAAACATTTTCAAAATATTGAAGAGACAGAAACCACAGTGACATGTCACTGTCAGTTTTGAAGTACTTAGCTTGAATCGAGTCTAATGATCTTTTATACAACACTATGACTCTAACAATGACGATCTTCATCTCTTGATGTTCTTGTGCAACCTTGAACGATTAGTTAAGCTTCCATAGCTATAAGATTAAAACTTAAGAGGCACACATTATATTAACAATAAGATTAATTTGTCTCAAGGCATCATCAACAAATCTAATCTAGAAATGGTCTCAACAGGTTCAGATATACTGTGTAAGGAGCCGCCCTCTAGTTGTTCGTGAGCCTGCCCAACAGGATTTTCGGATCATTTTTCGATCTGGTAAACATATTCACCCAAGGTTTGCTAGTAGCAGAAAACCGGAGAAGCAGACTAGTGACCTGTACAGAGTAACCCAAAAGTTCGACGAGTCCACGCGGGACTTCCTGAACAGGTTTGATAAAGAGAAGGTGTCAATCCTAAGATGCGACATTGCCACAACAATTGAAGCATTCCGCCATAGATCCACCAGGATTCAAATCTGTACAGGGATTTGGGATCGTCAAAAGAGTTATGCAGACCTTCATCGTTGGGATATTGAGTTCGAGGTGGGGGACAAAGTCCTTCTGAAAGTGTCACCTATGCGTGGAGTGGTGAGATTTGGGAAGAGGGGTAAGCTGAGTCAGAAATTTATTGTCCCTTATGAGATTTTGGATCGGATTGGAGAAGTGGCATACCGTTTAGCCTTACTACCTACTCTTGACCAGGTCCACAATATGTTTCATGTGCCACAGCTGAGGAAGTATGTGACTGACCCGTCTCATGTGCTCGAGGCTGAGACCATTGAACTGGATGAGGCACTTACTTGTGTTGAGGTGCCAAAGGAGATCTTAGATCGAAAGGTGCGCAAAACAAGAAATGGTGAAACAACTCTACGGAAGGTGTTATGGTCTAACCATAGCGTGGAAGAAGCTACTTGGTAACCCAAAGCTATCATGAGGGAGCGGTACCCGCATATTTTTTAGGAGGTATGTTCGGTCACGGGGAAAGGAGATAAGTGCATTATGTTTTGGTAGTCTTAGTTGTTTTTGCTTGGTATTTTGTGATGGTAGTGAGTTATGTTAGTCTTAATTATTAATATGTGGTAATTTGGGTGAAGGTCATAAAGTATGATTTTGGTGGTACAATGTTGTTGTTCTGTGCTGTATTTTTGGGGTTGGAGTATAAGTTGTTCGGTCACGAAGTTCGTTCTTAAGGAGGGAAGACTGTAATACTCCGTATTTCTAAGTACCTTGTACTCGGTCGAGTAGAAGTCACTCGATCAAGTGTCTTGTGTACTCGGACGAGTAGAGTGTATTCAGCCGAGTGTGATTCGTGTATCAGTTAGGCAACCTTATACCTAGTTGGCACTCGGCCAAGTATAGTGTATACTCGACCGAGTACTTTTTGTACTCGACCAAGTACACCGGTCTGTGGGATTTTATCGGACGGTTTGATTAAAGATAATTAAGACGTATTAACGGATAACTTCGCCATTTTTCATTCTTAGTCAAACCCTAAATCTTCTAAAACTCTCTCAAAACCTCTCAAGCATCTTTAATCATTACAAGCCGAATTGGATTACTTCTTGTTTTGTTGATTCCAATTGGTAAGTGATTCATCTACATGTTTATTGTTATTATTGGTATTGAATTGTAACCCTAATTGAATTAAGGGAACATGGTTAATGATTGATTGTATAATCCTTGTATGTATAGGGGGAGACTTTGTAGAAGAGGATTTGACTTGATTTCTTATACTTCGTGCGGATTTGCTAAAAGGTAGGATTTTTCTACTCGGTGCTTTATATGTTAATCATTGTGATGAGATTGTTACTGTGATGTTGTGTTGTTGTTGATGAAGATGGTTACTATTGTGATGATGATGATGGTTACTATTGTGATGATGATGGAGTTCGGGTTTGGAGGTTGGAGTGGTTACATGGTTCCTATTTTGGTGGTCCGCCGGGAGACGCACCACTCCCTAGGTTCGTCTCTCGTAGCTCTCCCGCTGCGAGGGGGATGTGAACATTAATGTTCCGGGAACTCTCACTACTGTGAGAGGGGCTTTCGATATCCAATGCCGTGGTCTATAATCAATAGGTGGACCGACAGTCAGATCTGCAGTTTGACGATGACAGGGGTTAGCGCTGCGGTGGTAGCTCAGTTACTAGTTTATGGTGGTGTTGTTGTTTCTGGTTACTTGTGGGTGATTGATAAGTGTTAATTTGTATGATTTTATCCCCTCATTTTAGCTCGATTTGATATGGTTTATCCACTTTAAGAAGTGATTTTATGAGCTAGTCTCTCCTTTGCAGTATTTCTCGTGCTTTAATGTCATTTGTAGGAATTGAGTCGTTTCTACTTCAAATCCCGTCATTTGAAGGAAATATGAGCAAGGAGAAGCTAAGAAGGACGATTACGTGAGGTTAAGATGGCATGCTATAAAGATCTAGAGGTTCTGAGTCAAAGGGAACAAGTTTCAAGTCATTCCGAGCTCATATGCACAAGTTGCGACGGTTTTGCTATTCGTCGACGAAAGTCGTCTCAAACCTCATGCTCCGACCCTTAACCCTTGGGGACATGATCAAGCTCAAATAGGGGAGGAAATAAGGCCGAAGAGGTGTTAGTTACGTCCCCGTTCGAATCTAAAGTCAATGGAGTCAAGGTAGATAAAGTCACGTACCAAGGGAAGATCAAACGAAAGTCAAAGTTCTGAACAGACAAAATCCCCGATCGGGGATCCAAAAACCCGATCGGGTATGTCTGCTGATGAACGCTTCTTGGCTCTTCTTCTACCAAGCCTTAATGGAGTGCTTTATTAGGTTGTCTAGGGGGTATGAATCCGGACGCATTTGGGCAGCCTCTCAACCCTATAAATAGCCTACGCATCACACACAACTAACATGTACAAAAACCCTAGCCTCCACACAACACTAGATTAGATTAGTTTTTCTTCTTTCACTCATCTTTCTAAGTTTAGTTTAGTTTTAGTTTTCTCTAGTTTAGTTTACTTCTAAGTTTTCTTCAATTGTATGGTTCTACTTGTAATTGGAACTCAAGTTTCCGGGTTTGCATTTCCTATTCAAGTTCTTATTCCATTTCAATCTTTGCTCATCCTTTCCGGTAATCTTTATTCTCGTTTTTACATTATAGTTTCATTTTCTTTCAGTATTTCCTTCATCATGTTTATCATTCTTAGTTTTATAATCTTAGTTTCCCTTTCGTTGTTAATCATGCATAAGTAATCTTTGTTCTAGGGGAAGGGTTATCATTTCTAATTAATTTATAAGTATAAATTGATTTCGGTAGAATCGTTCTTTGTTGTCTCTATTTCTTACTAGAATCTCGTGATAAACTTTGATTTAAGGCCTTAATCAATTGTTTATACTTGTCAATTTCCGTCTAAAGGGCGAGAGTCGAGATGAAAATTAAAGGACTGGCCGGAATAGTTTAATGACCTAGCAAGGCTAAAAAGACGTTAGGACCCGTTAAAAAGTCGGTATGATACCGAAAGGAATATACCATTTAAAGAGTTGGACAACTATGATTTTTCTAAACCCGTAATCAACTTTGCTTTTAAATTGATTAGCATGTGAACCCCGATCCCTAGATCCTTTTCTTTATTGTATTGTTATCATTTTTATTATAGCATTTATTAATTAGTGACAAACATTTGCCAATCGTACAAGATAGAGTTCTAACCATAACTATTCACAAGTATCTCCCGTCTCCCCGAGATCGACCCCTTACTTCCCTAATTACATTAATTTGTTGTTAGCCTAGTTTGGGTTATTTATCTTTGATTAGGGTATCCGACAACCCTGTCAAATTTTAGCGCCGTTGCCGGGGAGCACGGTTTTGTTTATTTGTGATTAGTAGAGTTTTACCTTGTCTTTTTCTTTTTCTTTCTTTTATTTTGTCTCGAGGAACACTTGTTCCTTGAGATTTTTCTCACCTTTTCCTTGTAGTATAGTGACTCTTTTCAGGTAATAGAAATATTTTCTTTCAAAGGAATTGCTTTATTTTCTCTCAATGACTATCTATTTCCAACCTCCACAATGCGCGAATGAGCCTTTCCATGAATACCTCGACCGATTTTATAGCTATTATAACCATATTATCTCTCTTGGGTATACCCTTGATGAGACCTATATGAGACATGTCGTGCTTCATGGAATGCTCATTGAGTGTCGTAGCCTGGCTATGCAATTGAGTGGTGGAAGTCTTTATCAGAAGAGAGGAGAGGAACTTTGGATTTTTTTGAACTTTATGGCATCCCAATCTTGGGAAGAAACGCACCGGCGGTTGAGAATCCAAGAGCAACTGTAACACCCGGAAATGTACCCTATTTTTCTAGTAGAAATATTTTACGAAATCTTTTCAGCAAATTTAAGTTTTAATTTATAATTTTATGTTCCGAGTCGAATTTAGAATTTCCGAGTTCGTATTTGGAATTTCTGTGAGATTCCATGAAAATCCCGTCTTAAGGCGAGTTTGACTTTTCTTGACTTTTGAGTCGAGTTTGACTTTTCTTGACTTTTGAGTCGTCTTTGACTTTTCTTGATTTTTGCGTCGTCTTTGACTTTTCTTGATTTTTGAGTCGTCTTTGACTTTTCTTGACTTTTGAGTCATCTTTAACTTTTCTTGAATTGTAAGTCGTTCTTTGATTTTTTGACTTTTAAGACTGTCTTTGACTTTTGTGGACTGTTCCGACTCACCTTTACTTATACTCCCTCATTACTCCTAACCTATTTTCATTCAACACCAACACCAAAACCCTTTTCTTCCTCCTTAAGCAAACAAAATCATGGTTTCCCTCTTTGATTTCGATCTTAGATTTCGCCTAGCTCATTCGTTCTTTGACGGAATTCACGTAAGTTCGTCTTATTCTTCCCCTCTTAGCTTCCTCTATCCGTATTCATATTAAAAGTATCGTCTTTCTCGCTTTTCAATCTTTCCGTCTTTCTCAAGATGAATTTTATTCATCTTTTATTACCTATTTGTAGGTGGAGACCACTAGGAAGGCTTAGTAATCGATTAAAGACGCGTAAAGGTAACGGTGAAGGGTTACTCGATATCATTTACGTGTTTTACATGCTTATATGCTAGAAATCGTATTAGAATACGATTAGTAAGTTTAGGAATCATGTTATGAATGATGATTGTTGTTACTTGATGATTGTTGATGATGAATATTGATTGTTGATAATTATTAGAAATGGATTATGAGAATTGGAAGTGATAGGATTGAATTTATGTTGAAGGCTCACGGATGAATTGGTAGCAGAGTGTTTCACGGTCGTGAAACTCATTTCACGGTCGTGAAATACAAGTCGGGGTCGTGACTTGTGCAGTTTCACTGCACTGACCCTTTTTGGTAGAATGATCATATCTCCTTCGTTACTTGCTTGTTTTGGGCTTGTGATCACTCGTTGGAATCGTAAGAGGATAAGCTATCGCCTCGACTTGGAATTTCTGCATTCCCATATCTAGAACTCTAGTTATGAGAATTTTGAAGTGAACCCTTGTTTTAGTTAGTTTCCAAACTTGTTGTTTTGGAGAGGTAACTATGTTTCTTATTCATTATGCTTCATAAACTTGTTCTAATGCTTATGTATCATGTATTGATTCATGTTTATCATATTTACATTTATATAATGCCATATTCACATGTTTTGTGACGGTTGTTGGTATGTTCCCACTTTGAGTCGGTTTATACAAATGTTACGGTTTGAGCACTATTTTGTCTTGTGCTTTGTACTCTCATTCCCTTGGATACCTTCCCGTTCGTAAGGCTGGAATGTCGGAACGGAGAGGTATCCTACTGCTTAAATGCATGTGTTAGTGGGCATACGACGACGTTGTTGGGAGTTGAACGCTATGCGTTGATCGACCCGGCAGTCAAATGTTGTATACTTGCGAGGTGGTGTTAT